>CAIGRT010064781.1:0-23734 GCA_903798405.1 Fraxinus platypoda | reverse complement strand
GTTCATTGTTTTAAAACTCTTTTTGCTATATGATCATTTTTAACTACATAAATCTAAAATTTTTCTTTATTTTTTAATCACATTCTCCTAAAAATGCTATTCAAATTTTTTTATTTTTGAAATAATGGGCATCAATCGGGGCTAAAATGGCAAAATATGTACATGGAACTAAATGTTAGAGATTTGAAAGCCCATTTTAAAATGTCAAGAAGAAATTTGATAAGAGGCGATAAATGTTAGGAGCTATTATGTTCAAGGACTCAAACTCGTCTACACGAGGATATCATGCAATTTCAACTCATAATTATTAATTACCCATCAAATAAACAAAGAGCCTAGCATCTTAGCTAAGAAGTTTTCAAATGAATCCCCTCTCCAATATGATAAAATATATAGTTGTTCGACCCATCAAATTTAATAATGATTTTGAAATTAGAGATTAATATAGAGACCGACGAGAGAGAAAATTTATAAGTCGTATGGCTAATTTGAAACAAATTAAAATTTGATGATCAAAAACAAAGTACCAAAGAATTCTTCAGACAAGAAGATGAAGAAAAAAATTCTAACTGGAATGATATCACCTAAGCAACAGACACTGACTTGAGAAGTTCATCGACATACTCTTTAAGCTTAATTTTTGTTATTGCGCCTTCCCTCCTGCTAGCGGGAACTTCCTTTCCATCTTTGAAGAGAATAAGTGTTGGCAATCCATATACCTTGTATTCTTCAATCAGTCGTGGATTTGAATCGTGATCAATTTTCACGACTGTCAATTTGTCTTCATAGTCCTGAGAATTATCTTTGTTGATTTACTGATAATATTGATTTCCAAATAAAGTAATACGAAGGAACAAGCGAAAGTAATAAAAATAAATAGTAGAACAGATTATGGAACCTGAGCAACAGATTGGATGGCAGGAGCGATCAAGCGACAGGGACCGCACCATGTTGCGACGAACTCAACGAGGACCGGACGGTCTGACTTCAAAACGACGTCGGCAAACTCACTCTCGTTAGTCTCTCTAATTATGCTACCGGCGCATTTTATTGCTTTATTTGACGATGACTTTCTAGATGCGAACAGTGAATTTGAATGTGATCGAAGTTTGTTTTTATTAACGAAAGCCGATGAAGATGATGACGATAAAGGAGGATCTGAACGTGAGTAACAATTCACTGTACGAACCGAATAGAGTTGGGAACAGTAGGGAATCTTGGAACTGGAGGCAAATGCTATTGGGATCGTCTCCATTGGTGAAAAATGAGAATTGCAGAGTTGATGGGGGAGAGAGGAACAACTTTGTGGCCAATGAGGGTTGTCCACGTGGCACGTTGCATACCCGTCCATTCTCTATCAAATTGACCACTGCCTCATCCAAATTGTAAGACTCTTAAGCAGTTGACATATTGGACAAAAATACTCAATTGGTCACTGCTCATAGACAGGTTTCAATTTGGTAACTCAACTTTAATTTGTTCTAAGTTTGTCATTTGACTTTAAATTTTGTTTCAGATTTATCACTAAACTTTAATTTTTTTCAAAGCAGTCATTGAACTTTAAGTTTTATCTCACACTGGTAACTACATTATTTCTTCTTTCATTGTCTAATATTTTCATTGTGTTAATACATTCCCTACACTGCTAGTGGTAACTGCAAATGGTGCTCCCCAAGGGCGGACGCAAAAGTTTAAAGTTATGGGGCACAATCGAACATGCAAAAAAGTTGTAAGAGTTTACAATAAAAAAATTACATCAAAAAAATCATACCTCATGTAATTTTGCATTCGAAAATTTACACAGGATGTGACTTTTTCGGATGTAAAATTTTGAAAAATTTTGATATCATATTCCATATAAATTTTCATAATAAAATGATGAAAATTAAATTGAAAAATTTGTATTGCAAAAATAATAAATGTTAATTAAATAATTAGTTTTTTTTAAGAAAATGCGAGTTAGACGTCTTTCTTTAAAACTCACGTTTAATGCATCTTTAACTATTTCGATATCTGTTTGAATTATTCGATATGCCTATAATGTAGTTCTCGAAATAAGTTTTGAGATGACATAAGCAATTTGTAGATTCGATTAGCGTACGATCGTCGGAGAATTTTTAAAGTTAACATTTTATCGAAATTTTCGAAATACTAATTTTGAACGGTCTACTTTGACAAGTCACAACATTTGCTATGATTGATCGTTTCGTACGCCATTAACGATGTAAAAAATTAGACCGCGAACACTTCGAAATGGTATTAAGAATGTAATATTTCGATTTCGTTTCACATCCCATAATGACTTCGAAAATTGAAATAAAAACATAGAAAAATTAATGCCGTAAAAAATAATAATAAGGAGCAAAGTTGGGGGTCATGCCACACCCTGCGTCAGCCCATGGTGCTCCCAAACACATGAAAACAACCCTTTGATGATTAAGCTAGCAAAGAGAGAGAAACTAGGGAAAAAAATAGTATGGTTAGGAGGGTTATGGGTCATAGGCCGGTCGGTGGGGACAAAGGGGCCGTCTCCAATTAGGACTCTTACCTTCAAGCCAATATCCTAATTCTAGATGACTAGGCTTCTTCAGATAATTGTAAATCAAAGTCGTTATTGTCGACTTCATCATCCATGTCTTGAGATTTAAGTTCATCAGCTCGGTCGCCTGATGTTGGAGGAGTAAATCAAATCGTATGTGATGGATTAAACGAGTTTGTCGCAACAGTAAGTCAACACATTCACACGTGCCTTCTCCAACTTGATCTCTACAGGATCAATATCATTTAACTTCCCTCTACAATTTAGAGATTGACAACTTGTATTAAAAAGGACAAGTGGCACTCAATAAATTTCTAGTTGGTAGATGATATTGTGGTCTTGTACTACTCCTTTCCCCATTGAAACATTTACATATCATCAAAATGTCTAGTTGCCACAAAAAAAAAAAAAAAGGAACAGTTAACGATTTTCTTGTACAACATTGTGCGCAAAATATGGTGCGATCATGCATAATGTACCAATCTTCACAGCATCATAGTCGGGTGAATCCTTCAAGTTCAAGAAAACATCATTTACATCGGCATTTGTTATTATTCAATGATGGCTTAAATAGTTTTCTTTAATGTCTTAATTCATACTTTTTATAGTCGTCATCGATGCATCGAAGGTTGGCTAGTAAGCAGAATTCAGCAATAGCAAATTATATATATATTTACCTAATCTTGAACCACATTTCGTCTTCATTGGGTTGCTTCACTTCTCTCATCTAGATATAGTGGATCAATTATGGTTGAAGCGAGATTTCGTTACCATGAATGTAGTGCCAAAAGCATGTTTCTTTTAACGTTGATCTTTGTTCATCTTAAATTGACCCTCACCTAATTTTATTAACAGGGCATGGCAGGGTTGTCCATACATCCTCGGTTTAAAAGGGCCGAGCTGGCCTGATTCAAACTAGTAGAAATTACACCCAATCATATCTTTCAAGATCTAATTTCAAAAATCAGATCCAAAGTTTATTTATACAACAAATATATATTAATTCAAATTATAATTAAATATTTTAATACTAATAATAATAATATTAAATATAATTAATCTACCACAACCATCCGCAACCCAACAAACCCTAATTCATTTTCACAAATCTTACTTACCCTCTTCATTTCCTACAGTCTCTTCGGCGACTCTACACGGCAAAGTCGCCACCGCCGCCGCATGCCAAAGTTGCGCCATGCAACCACCGCCTCTACTCTCTCTCTCTCCCCCTCCCTTCTCTTCCTCTCATCCCCTTCTCCATCCTCTCTCCAGTGACAGAACCACGCTCAATGGACTGTAACAGAGAAGCGCGACTGTGACGACACTGATTCGTCATCATAGAATGCTTCCACTACTTGTCCCTCTCTTCTTCTTTTTGGAGTAGTCTTCACAAGGCGCATCACCGCGCTTTTGAGGATTTTTTGTGTCTGTGCAAGGCAGTTGTGGTGTGGTGGATTTGTGGAGGTCGTGGCGACATGGTGGATTTGTGGAAGTCGTGGATTTGTGTTTGTAGAGGTATGTGGTTGGTTTGTTGTGGATTTGTGGGGGTCGTGGTGACGGCGATAACGGTTTGGGGATTTTTTGGTGAGGTGGTGATTGTGGTGTGGTGGAGATGGATATAGAGGAGATAATAGTTGTGATTTTTTGTACAGGTGCTGATGGTGGGGTGGGGTGGGGTGGGGTGGTGAGATGGTGGTGGCTGCGGCGACGACAATGGTGTTGGTGTGGTCGAAGCGATGGCTGTGATAATTTTGGATTTAATTTTTTGGTTGTGGTTGTTATTGCTGATATAGGCGGTGGTGGTAGTGCCGACGACATATTTTAGGTTTTTTTAGTGGGGGTTGGGGTTGTGGAGTGATGGGTTGGTGGTGGTGGTGTTTGGTTGTGGTGGATGAGATGATGGTTTTGCTACCGAGAGATGTGGTGGTGGTGGTTCCGGTAGCGGTTGTTTCGACAACAATGCAATTGATGGTAGTGGTAAAGTGATAGTCACAAGTGTTGGTGATGATCACAAGTGATTTGTTTGTTTGTGATCAATAAATTGGTTAATATGTGATCAATGAAAAAGATAAATTGTGATCAATAACTAATGTGTGACTTAAAAATTTGTTAATTTGTGACCAATAATTTGATACTTTGTGACCGAAAATTAATTTGGGACTAATTAATTAGATATTTTGTGATCACAAAATAAGTTGTAACTTGTAAAATTTGTGATTTGTGACCAATGAATAATATTTGATCTATTAATTTGATAAATTTGTGGCCCATGGATAAATTATGACCTATAAATTTTTTGTTTTGTGATCGTGAAGTAATCTGTGACCTATAATATTTTTTATTGTAACCGAAAAATAATTTGTGATCAATTAATTTATAATTTATAATTAAATTGTATAAAATTATTACCTTAATATATTTAATTAATAAAATACATGTATAATTAATCAGTTTATAAATAAAATTTACGAAATCTGATTTTTTGAAATTTTAAACCTTATTTTTCCATCAAAGTTCAAACTATTCATTTCTTTCAACTTTATCAATCATCGACAAATCACTGTTCTTAAATCAATTTCAAACAAACGCTCTCTTCATTCAGACCTTTCTCATCTCTCTCAGATCGAATATCCTATCCTATTTGATAAAACAACACTGATTTGTTCAGATTAATTAGTGCGGGTTTTGAAATGGAGAACACAAATTCGAAAGCTAACACCAATAATACTTGCGAACAAGAAGATCTTACACAGAACCCTAGGACGGGGATCAATGATAATAACAATAATACTTCGTCAGATGACGTCTTAATCAATAGCAATGGTGATGCTGAGAACAATCGGCGTCAGAGAACTCCATTTACGGACCTCAGTCAGGTCGATGCTGATCTCGCCCTTGCCCGCACCCTCCAAGAACAGGTTTTTTTTTTCTTTTTTGAATTCTTGATGAGGGTTTCTAGATAATTTTTTTTAAAAAATGTTTTTATTTATACTTAAATAATTTCTATAACAAAATGTTGAAATAGCAGACTTCTGGAATAAGCGCTGGCAGTTGTTGTTATTGGTACCAAAGTGTGACACCCAATAATCAAAAGCTTCCCCGTGAATGGCATGCCTTGTGGCTTTTTAATTTCTTGAGTGTTTCTTTCTTTTTTGCATACAAAATTGTAGACCTTACTTATGTCTAATACTTGAAAGCAAAAAACACTTTGCTTTCACAAAATTGTGTTTTATTTCAACTATTAAAAATAATAATAAAAAAATTAGGGGTTTTTTGGTTGCTAAATAAACATTTTGAACAGATGGATTAAAAAGCACCGAGTTCAGGAGTAAGCCTTAGTAGTTGTTTTCGGTACAAAAAATGTACCCATAAAACAACAGCTATCTAGGTGTAGAGTTTTTGTAGCTCAACTTAAATCAGGGTTGATGACAAGGGAACATATTTTTGTATTACTCTTGTGCTATTTAAGACGGATTTACCATTGCTTTATTGTGTTATTCATAAATCAGTTGACAAGATTTTGAAATTTGGTTGTTGCATTAAGATAATTTGGGATGCTTTTTGAAATTCAGTTTGTTTAGGTCCATAATTCTATGATGTTAGATGCTAAGAGGCACGGATTCAAATTTGTAATTCAAATACGATACGTTAAGTTAAGAGTACACCGATACAACTTTAAGCAGGCCAACACCTTCAAGAGTATCAATTAAGTTTTTTACAATGTCCCACATTTTGGATTCTTATTTTGAATAGAGATTTGATTTTCTTGATAAAAAGACGCAGATTGAATGAAAATAAATTTATTAAATACATAGTGAAGTTTGATTTATTAATGTATAATTTATTAACATGGTTTTACATGTATTAAATTATTATCTATTTTCAATAATAAAAATAAATTTGTCAACTATTAACACGATTTTACATGTATTAAAAGATTTAATACTATTGTGTATTTACAATAAAAAACTCTAGTTGTCAATTAATTTAAAACTCTAGGTGAATTTTCAATAAATATTATCTATTGATAACAATAGTAATCTATGAAGTAAAAAAATTTGTCAATAATAATGAATTTTAAAATAGTTAAAATCAATAAATTCTTCTTCACGCGTCCTAACATATGTGATACGTATCTATTAACATATACGATGCGTATCAAAAATAATTAAAAAACACGAATTCGATACATATTGAAAATTTAAAAAATATGAAATAATAAAAGACGCATATTCAGTATGTATCGAATAACAGTACGTAATGAGTTAAAAAGTATTCGTGCTTCTTAGGTTAGATCTAGTGTTATGGTTCAACCAAGAAGCACAGATACGGATACGTAATTCTAATACAATACGATACAAATTCATCAATACGACTTTTTAAAAAAATTAGAATATGTGGATACGTGTTATAAAATTCAACATAATTTTATTAATATAAAAAAATATTAAAACGTGAGCATAGTAATAATAATAAAAATAAAATAAAATACTAAAGCATTTTATCTTAATGCTTGTTTGGTCCCTATTATTTTTAAAGTACATTTTTCTATTATTTTCAACCATACATTCTTCAATAAAATTATATTACACGCAAACCCAAAATTTTTCCTTATTTTTTAATCACACATTATCCATCAAAATACTATTTCAAAATACATTTTGGACAAAAAGGGCTCAAACGGGCTCTTAATCCTTAATTGTCCAAACTTCATTTTATTCAAAATCATCAACATCAGCTTCTTTGTTGTCGTTAAAAATAACTCTCCAACTCTAGCTCATCAAATGATAGATTAGCAACCTCGAGTAGTCCAACACCTTCAAAAGTATCAAAGGAGTTTCCGACAATGTCCTATATTTTGGATTCTCCTTTTGAATAGAGATCTAATTTCCTTGATAAAAGACATAGATTGCTATGAATGAAAATCATTTTTCAGCTCACTTTGGAGTTATTTTGTTCCTTCTCATAGAGTGTATGAAAGAATGCATACTTCAATTTCTCTCAGCATAAAATGAAGAAGGTCACACAAGAAGTTCAAGGTAATGCTTAGAAGCAAAGATGTACGTGAACCATGAGTAGTCACCAAGTCTTTCAATCCATATTATGCGGATTAGTGATTGAATCAAACTCATCAATAATACTCTTCTTCACATGTCCTAACAATCGGATACGTATCGAAAATAGTTAAAAAATATGTATTCGATACGTATTGAAAATAATTTTTTTTATAAATATATAAAATAATTAAAAAAACATGTATCCAATACGTATCGGAGAGTATCCAAGCTCGGATACGTATCGGATGCGGGTACGTAATGAATTATGATGCTCGAACTCGGATACGGGTATCGAGTATGTTACTATCTAAGTGTCAGATTTCTCATTTTCTAAAATATAGGATACATGTACATGGCTAAAGAATCCAAATTTCGAACACGGGTACGTGGAGACGTCTTTCAAACTTCAATTTTTCTCCAAAAAATTCACATGTAAAAAGTTAAATAATAACTAAATGGCAAATTGTTAAAGGATAGAACATGCCACTTAAATCCGTCCAACCTAACAGTCCAATTACCAACAAAAAGAAGCCCATCTTATTACCAGCCAGCCCACTTTCTCGACAACCATAAGCTCACATATTAATACACTTCAGCCTAGCACAAATTGCCCAACAAAAACAGCCCACTTTCATCTTCTCACTGTTCAACTCTCCAACCCTAAACTATGAAACTCGTCGCCAAACCCCAAATACCACCCACCCTCGCCAGCGACCTTCACCTCTACCTCTGTCGCCACCTTCGTCTTCTCCAATAACCTATCGTCGTCGATGAACCATAACCCTCATCACCCCTTCCGAACACCATACAGCTCATCAACATCGAGCGTCACACCCCAACAACCACCACAAACAAATGCTGATAACCACCCTGAACAACCATCCATTGTGAACTCGTACAGTCTGTCGCCATCTTTTGCAATTTCAGGTCACCGTGACCTGCATCTTAAAATCAAAACATCGGCAAATCACCAACTGTCGCTGCTCCGCCACCACAATCAACTTGGTTGCCGTGTCGGCTTGAAAATTGAAGAATCAACCTTGTATTTCATGCCAGTACCCATGTTGTGTCGTATCGACACGAGTATGTCGACTGAAATGCCAAGTCTGAGCATCACATGTAATAAGTTTATAAGTATCCGTGCTTCTTAGTGGTTCAATATTACCATTATATGAATGAAATGCACATGGGTTAGCTCTCATTATTATGTGTGAATGATTTTACGTATCTGTATTAGGAGCATTTATAACTTTTATTCTGAGTGGTTTCTTATGGTGTTTAGATGGATTTATGTCCCTCTTTTATCTTCTTATTCATAAATGAATTGGCATGATTTTGAAATTAGTTGCATTGAGATAGATTTAGTCCGTTTGGTAGGGATTAAAATTAGATTTTTAGTAAATTTTGATAAAAATTTATAAAATGGGTGGTTGAAAAGTTGTGGGACCCATGAAATATGTGGTTGATATTGATTGTTTGACTTTGACTTAGATTAAAATTTGATTTTTATCAATACCAAACAGGGGCTTAGTTTGCCATGTGAAATTTAGTTTGTTTAAATATCTGATTCTATATTGTTAGATGTGTTGTTTCGGTTCAATAGTTCCACAATATGAATGAAATGCAGACGATTTGGTATACATAGATGATAGCTCCTATTATCACGTGACTTTACCTATATGTATTCTGAGCCACAAAACTTATATTCTAAGTGGTAACCTTTTTTTATCAAGTATTTGTTGTTTTTATTGGTACCTTATATACTTTTTGAACAGAATGATGAAAAGGGACCGACTTTGGTTAGAAGCCTTAGTAGTTGTTTTTTGTACCAAAATATGATCCACTAATCAAGAGCTTCTTCAAGGTGTAGAGTTTTTGCACCTCAACTTAAGTTAATCAGGGCTTATGGCAAGTGAACTTAATTTTGTATTGTTCTTCTACTGTTTAAGACGGACTTATATCCATTGTTTTATTGTCTTACTTGTAAATCAATGGACAAGATTTTTGTAATTGGGTTGCTTAGTTGAGATAGATTTAGAATGCTTTTGAAATCCAGTTTGTTTAAATACATGATTCTATGCTGTTAGATGTACCGTTCCCGTATAATATTTTCATAATTCGAATGAAATGCAGTTTGGTATACAGGAAAATGACTTTAAATATTTGTATTCTGATTCATTATGAACTTCTATCTTAAGCAAGAGCTTTTCTATCAATTATTTTTTTTTCCTGAAAATTAATTGGCTCTGTTTTCTGTGCAATAGGAAAGGGCATACATGATGCTGAGAATGCACAGCGGCAGTGATTATGGAAGTTGGGAAGCTGGGAGTTATGGGCATGATGAAGACGACGACGACGATGATGACGACGACGCCGACGACGATGATGATGCCAGTGAAGAGGATTATAATGGTACTCATCTAGAGGTGGATGTTGATGCAGAAGATGCATTTGATGTGCATGCTCATGCTGAAGGATGTGAGGATGAGAACCAAGCTGTTGAACTTGACCCTCTGGCTTTTTCAAGTGATGAGGCCTATGCTAGGGCCTTACAAGATGCTGAAGAACGGGAAATGGCAGCTAGGTTGTTAGCTCTAGCTGGAATTAATGAAAGTGAGTTTCTAAATTGACCACTTTGTCCTAGTTCTTGTTTTCTTAGTTTTCCCTTAATCGATCCGTGAGAACTATGCGATGATTGACAAAGCTCTAATGATTATTTAGTGATAGTTGGGGATTCCGAGGATGAATACGAGGATCATGATGATAATTCTCAGGTCTGATTTCATTTAATTCTGGATATGTCATGTTTAAGTCTTTTCTAGGTATGGCCGTATTATGAGATTCTAAATCTTTTGCTGGATGAGAAAAAATAGTTTCCTTTGGTTAGTTGATTGTTGAAAATTAAATTGCTGTAGAAAGCTTGGAATGGTCTATTGCTCTCAGTTCAACCAACAAATATATAAGCTATTGATCTTGAAGTCACCAATGGTTTAAATTTTTTGCACTACATTTTTTGTCCCATTTTGCAGTTAGAAGCATAATCTTATTGACCTCGATATAATGATACATACATCAAGAGAGCAAAGATTCTCTTAATAAAGAAGAAAAACAAGTTCAAAAATAAAAATTAAAGATAACATTTTTCAAATAAGAACAATGGAAAGTCTTAAACTCCTTAGATGTAGATGTAGAAGCCCATATAGAAATCAAAAACTTTGCCCTATCTCATGAATGTCCAAAGAATGGTTCCTTTTCTTTAAACAGTTATGGAGTCCCTTTATTACCCAAAAAATAGATAAAAAACGTAGATTTCCATGTAACATCAACCAACTTTCATGACTTGGAAATTATCAAATCAGCCTAGATTCTAGGACTGAATTAAATGCAACAATATGTAATTTCACAAAAAGTTTTCATCACATGCCTAGTGTTGCGACATGCAAAATGTGACTTCAGTGACTTCTTATGCAAATTCCTCAAGAATGAATTACTATTTGGGTTCAGGTTGACCCCATGGGTGGCCAAACCTACTCCCAACACAAAAAAGCTCCAAATATTTTCCTTAACTCCAATTTTAAAGATGCTCGCTATGAACATTCCATAAAGTCCTCTTAACTGCAAAGAAAGGATATGATATGCAATTTTTTTCCCCCTTATTAGTAAACCCCTTCTCTTCGTTTTAGTTAGCTCTTCCTTTCTAATGGAAAAAGGAGAGAGATTGCTATACACCATATTACCTTGATACCATGAATAATTTTATTGTATTGTGGGTGGTGGATTTTCATCCAACCTTTCCCATTCAAAATGGTGAAGTTTGTAAATTTTGATTAGAAAGAATCGGATTGAGCCTCCCACTTGGCTTTACCTCTCCCTTCCCTTCCAACCAAACAGCAGAGTGAGGTGCCTTCCCCTCTTCCAATCCTTCCCCTTCTACAATCTTTCACCTTGGTATTAATAGTTGACCATGCAACTTAGCAAGGAGCTTTTTTGGTACGACTATTACAAATTGTTTCTTGAATTTTTGTGTTGCAAGTTAAGGCTGACATATTACATTTGTTGGAGATTCTTGTTTCTGCTTTAACCATGAAACAAGTAATTTTGTATTTGCAGTTTGTCGATAGTATTGCATGTAGTCCTGCATTCCCTTTCCAGTACATCCTTTCACCATCCTTGATGATCTCTTAATGATTTGGATTTTAGATTTTATTGGTTGAATTCTGAAGCATCTATTACTGAATCTTTTAGGATGCATGGGAGGAAGTTGATCCAGAGGAACTATCATATGAGGTAAATTTTGCAGTGGCATCATGTCTTCTTTTGTTCGGGGCATATCTTATGTTGAGTTCATTGGTTGACTTGGTGTTTCAGGAATTACTTGCCCTGGGTGAAGTTGTTGGGACAGAGAGCAGGGGTCTTCCTGCTGAAACAATTGCATCTCTGCCTTCAGTCAATTATAAATCACAAAGCATTCAGGATGGAAACAATGATTCGTTAGTATACATTGCCTAGTTTTTATGATTGTTATGATATTATGTTATGACTATATCATTTTTGTTTTTTTACTCCCTTGCCCCCATATGAATGTCCAATCGCTGACAACGTTTTACCCTTGTGCCTCAGCTGTGTTATATGTAGGTTGGAATACGAGGATGGTGACACCTTGACTGTGCTTTCCTGCAAACATTCTTACCATCCTGAATGTATAAATAATTGGTTAAGAATAAACAAGGTATGTTTTATGTTTTCTTTAATTCTAAGATTCAAAAGCACAGAAGCACATGATTTACTTCAGGGGATATACAATTCTAGTTTGCTCCTTGCACATTTGATTAGAACAATAAAATGTGATGGAAGAAAAAAAGTAATTTAAAGAAAAATCACAAGGAATCATTTCTTTTTGTGCCAATATTTTGTTTTATCTAGAGTAATATAATATTCTACAACAGTTGTTTTGCTCGAGACATCTTCAAGACTTCAACTACCCGTTATGTTGTATTTTCCAGCTCAATGAATTCATGTTGCTTTCTCAACTTTGATGGCAAATAGATGTATCACATTTTATACGGTGTTAGTACTTTAGTCTGGCCACCCTTGATTTGCCTTTGCATGTGGCTTGTTTCCCCTACTTGTGATTACCCTTAGGTAGACACGCCTCTTTTTTCAAATAAATCCAATTCCTAAACGTCAATAGTATGGAAGACCAATTTCATAAGGTTAAACTTATAAGCATTGTTATTTCATTTATTATTGCTATTGAAGGGTTAATTTCATTGTATCTTAATTGACACCCTAAGATTTAATTTGTCTCACTTGGATTACTGAGTTTTAGTTTCAAAGATCATTACACCGTCATATTTTACCCCTACCAAACTGGCGGAAATTGTTTAGTGCCAGCCAGACCACAACGTATCTTCCACGTAATGCTATGTTCCATTACATGGCATGCCAACTAAACACTAGGCCACGTCTGAAAAGTACCAAAATGAAAAATGTCTTTTAAACTTTCATTTTGGCTGAGTTGGCATGCCACTAAGCAATAACGTGAAAAATCCGTTGTGGTTTATCTGCCAACTAAACAATTTCCATCAGGTCCTGTGTATTCTTCGTTGATGAATAAAATTTTTGGATTATCTATCAAAAAAAAAAAAAAAAAAACAATTTCCATCAGGTTAGTTTCGGTGATGATAGGTGACGGAATTGTAATATTTGAAACTAAAATGAGGTTTAATGTTCTGTGACGTAATTTGAGATTTCACTGAAAGTTTAGTTATTTATTTCATTTATTATTGCTATTGAAGGGTTAATTTCATTGTATCTTAATTGACACCCTAAGATTTAATTTGTCTCACTTGGATTACTGAGTTTTAGTTTCAAAGATCATTACACCGTCATATTTTACCCCTACCAAACTGACGGAAATTGTTTAGTGCCAACCAGACCGCAACGTATCTTCCACGTAATGCTACGTTCCATTACATGGCATGCCAACTAAACACTAGGCCACGTCTGAAAAGTACCAAAATGAAAAATGTGTCTTTTAAACTTTCATTTTGGCTGAGTTGGCATGCCACTAAGCAATAACGTGAAAAATCCGTTGTGGTTTATCTGCCAACTAAACAATTTCCATCAGGTTAGTTTCGGTGATGATAGGTGACGGAATTGTAATATTTGAAACTAAAATGAGGTTTAATGTTCTGTGACGTAATTTGAGATTTCACTGAAAGTTTAGTTACTGCAGATGAAATTGAAACATTTTGTTCTTGTACGCGATAGAGTTGATGGATGTACATTGGTGTAGGTTTGTCCGGTATGCAGTGCTGAAGTGACGGTCTCTTCGGCAAACAGCTAGCAGATTTCATGGCTGGCCTATTAAGAAGCTGCTTGAGATGAGCCGATAATGGATTACAAATATTATTTGATGACTGTATTATCAAATTTGTATCCATTTTTGCTTTTCTTAAATATGATTGCCCACATTTCATTTTGATCTTTTTTTTATAATTTATTCCTCTATATTTCTTGCTTATAATTATTTAAGTACAGTAATAATGAATGTGTGCTTACATTAGAAGCCCAACAATTAACTTTTCAAAATAAAATATATTGTTAAAGCGATTTGAACGTAAGAATGGAGTATAGAAAAAGAATTCACGTAATTTACTCATTTAGTTCTTAGCACCAGAGGTGTAAATTAAAATCACGTGTGAAAGTGATGGTCGCACAAGGGTGAAAATTGCTTATGATGATTGAAAAGGCGACCACGAGGCTCAACGTTATCAAAAGTCGTCGAAAAATTAAAAATGATGTTACAAACTTGATTGTCATTTATTATGAGAACCGTGCAATATTGTGAAACGTGATGGAAGCTAGCAAAAATGAACTAACTTTGAGGACTTGTTCTTTGAAAAGTAGTAGTACCACTTGTGAATTTTATTAACCTTATGATGAAAACATTAGACTTCATAGTCTTAGTCTGTTCGAAGATATGAGCGTCTCCAATATAGTGAAGTCTGCATCTAACAAGAAAAAATCAAGAAAAAGTGAGAAAATTTGAGGTTCGTGTGAGTGCATTTATCTTCTATTTTATTTAAAAATAAAATTTACTTGAAAATGCTAATATTTTTTTTATTTAGGCTCCGTTTGGTACGGATTCTCCAGTTCTANAAATCAAGAAAAAGTGAGAAAATTTGAGGTTCGTGTGAGTGCATTTATCTTCTATTTTATTTAAAAATAAAATTTACTTGAAAATGCTAATATTTTTTTTATTTAGGCTCCGTTTGGTACGGATTCTCCAGTTCTACAGTAAATCAATTCTCATTTTCAACCACACATTCTTTAATAAAATAATATTTTTCATCACATCAATAATCTTATCTTCTTTTTCAACCACACATTTCCCATCATATCACTATTCAAAATCATTTCTTCCCCCAAAAAATCTCTACCAAACAAGCTCTTAGTTTTAGTCTTGGGCAACAGAATAGGATGTTTTCATGCCCCCGTGTGGGTGGGGTTGGCACGCAAGAAAGTTCAAATATCAAGATAGTTTTAATATTTTTTGATAGTTTCTCTTATATTATTTTGATTGATGATAGTTTTTATGATAAATCTAGACATATATAATCTTGTTGATATTAAGGCGCCGTTTGGTAACCATTATTCTAGAAAAAAATGCATTCTTTGTGTCAAATCACACCTTTTTTGTGGTTGAAAATGAAGGAAAAGTTATTGATGTGATGGAAAATATTATTTTATTAATGAATGTGTGGTTAAAAATTAATAGAAGAATGAGAATGAAAAAAAGAATGGATACCAAACAGAGGCTAAGGATGACATTCTCCCTCACGTGTCAAAATCTGGACTATGTTGTGAGGACGTTGTAAAAATCAATGATTATAATGGATATCATGTCGAATGATGTCAAACTTAATCTAAAAGTTTAATATAATTGCATGTAACAGTAGATGATTGGGTGAAAAAGTTAACTGTATTTTAAACTGTCTAATTATATAACACCACTTCGCATTATATCAACCTTGACATTCGTATCAATGAAGTTGTGAGTTTCCAGCAAAATGTGCACCTTACATTTGAAGCCTGCAGTTTTACCGAATCCTGTATTCAATGCTCAAGGTAAGCACAAGTAACTTGTGTGCCATCATTTGATTATTTTATACGTCTGTTTTAAAAAAAAAAAAAACTTTTTAATATTAGGTGATGCAATGCATTACTAATTTACTATAATCCATATTTTTAGCAAGAAGATGTCCCGGGCTTGTATTTGAATCAAGCAACGGTAATTGAATCCACTGCATATTTGTAAATGATAACTTTTATATTCAACTTGGAATCTTTAATTGTTAGCTGATTCGTCCAGAAAAATTTGCTTCTTCTGATGTTAAATGTGGAGTGAATCCCTTCTGTTAACTTCAATTGAAAAGTGCAAATCTTTGCCCCAGCTCAACCAAATCCACGCTCTCCTAATAATCTCAGGCCTCTCAAATGCCTTCCATTACAATGCTATCATAAGGGCTTTCTCCAGTACTAAAAACCCACATAAATCAGTGTCCACTTTTATCTCAATGTTGCGAAATGATGTCGTCCCCAATCATCTAACCTACCCTTTTCTTGCCAAGGCCTCTGCACGGATTTTGAACCTGAAACTTGCTGATTCTGTTCATGGAATTGTGTTTAGAACTGGGTATGCGTCTGATATGTTTGTTTCGAATTCTTTGGTCCATATGTATGGCTCATGTCGTGATATCATGAGTGCGAGGAAAGTGTTCAACGAAATGCCTATGAAGAATTCGGTTTCGTGGAACTCTGTGTTGGATGCGTATGCAAAGTGCGGTGATGTCAATTTGATGAGAAAAGTGTTTGACATAATGCCTTATAGGGATGTTATATCTTGGAGCTCATTGATTGATGGCTATGTTAAGGACGGAAATTACGTGGAGGCCTTGGCTGTTTTCGCGAAAATGGGGGTGGATGGAGTCAAGGCGAATGAGGTTACTATGGTTAGTGTTTTGTGTGCTTGTTCTCACTTGGGAATGCTCGAGCAAGGGAGGACGATGCACAACTATATTATTGAAAATGGATTGCATTTGACCCTTACATTGAGGACGTCGCTTGTGGACATGTATGCTAAATGTGGTGCCATTGATGAGGCATTGGCTGTATTTCGTGGGGTTTCATTTAGAAAAACTGATGTTTTGATATGGAATGCTATGATTGGGGGGCTCGCTACACATGGGTTTACACGGGAGGCGCTGGAGATGAACGTAGAAATGCAGGATTTGGGGATCAGACCGGATGAGATAACTTACTTGTGTCTACTCAGTGCTTGTGCACATGGAGGTCTAGTGAAGGAGGCATGGAAACATTTCAAGTCTATTGCTCAGAATGGCATGGTGCCAAAATCCGAGCACTATGCTTGCGTAGTAGATGTTCTGGCGCGGGCAGGTCAATTGAAAGAAGCATACGAGTTTATACAAGAAATGACGCTGAAACCAACTGCTTCCATGTTAGGAGCATTGCTTAGTGGTTGTATAAATCATAGAAAGTTGGATATTGCAGAGGCAGTGGGGAAAATGCTAATCGAATTGGAGCCTGATCACGACGGTAGATATATTGGTCTTTCAAATGTTTATGCCGTTAAAAATTGCTGGGACGAATCAAGAACCATGAGAGAGGCCATGGAAACGCGGGGAGTGAGGAAGGTTGCTGGATATAGCTACGTGGAAATTCTTGGAACACTTCACAGATTCATAGCTCACGATCAGGCACATCCTCAATCAGAACAAATCAACTTGATGTTAAATATAATCTTAAAACGGATGACAATGAAATCAGATCGTGAAAGACGACGTCAAGTATTATTCGATATGGAAGATATGTAAATTGCTAGCTTATTTATTTTGATATCTTATGAGGAAGCTGTTCGTGTGAGTAATGTATGCTCTCAGGCTCTAAGCATTTTTCTTGCTCTTTGTAATGCAGTTCTTTGAGACCATAGTTTGTGACTATATATGTTTATGACCATAATATTCCGCATCGATGTGGAAGTAAATTTGCAATAAACAACAAGGATGATAGCGCAGAGACCACTAAAACATAACCAGCAGCACATCAAAGCAACCGAGTACGAATAATACAGGTGTGAAGTAACAAGAAAATACAACTCCTTTTTTGGACATGCAAGTCACAAGATGAAGCCAACTAGCAGTACAAACTAAAGTGTTGGTACTGAATTCCTGACTAAATTATCAAAATATCTCGAAATTATAGTCAGGTCAAGTGTCATCAGCATCTGCACTGGTCCTTGACCGATATTGGCGACCTGGTTTCTGCAAGGAGCTGCTACCTTTATCAATTCCTATATGTGGCTCGTCTTCTTCCATTGCACTGACTTCACTTTCTTGGGCATCCTCTTCTGCAACACCAATGGGCAATCCCTTTTGCTTAGCATCATCTCCCAGGGAATCATTACTTCTCTTCACCATTAAGTCATCTTCTGGCTTCTTTTTGGGAGTGAAAACTATTGATTTTGGGATGTCAGCACAAGTATCATCCTGCGATGAGCTCTCAGTGTTTCCCTTCCTCAACTGATGGAGAAAGTCCATATATGCCTTTCCATTGGATTGCTCATCCACATCTTCAGATGAATCAAAAGTATATCGTGTGTATTTTGAAGGATTCCTCAGATAATCTGGAACAGCAGATGAATATTGTGAAAGATCAGATGCCTCTTGTGATGCTGCAACATCATCCCCTGAAGATGGCTCCGACACTAAATCACTGGCTCCTGAAGGCTGTTCCTCAAGATTCTGAGTACTGCATTTATGGTTCAACTGGAAGCGGACACGCTTCCTGGACTTCGAGTCTATGTGACTTCCTCTTTTCTTCAGAATAGATTTTGGATTATAAGCATCTAGTTCTGCATGGTTAAGATCTTCGGTCTCCACATCCAGGGCCACAGAGCTATCAGCAACTTGTAAAGAATCAGTATTCCCGGCTGCCTCCGCATCTTCTTTCAGCCTAAGTTTAGCAGCCATGTGATTTGCACGAGGATCTCTAACAACCTCCTGGAATGTGTTCGGAAGCTCACCATAAGTATTAAGTCTCTCAAATCCATATTCAGCAACTTTCACGTCCCTCATATATAGGCGGTCACCAACCTCTTCCCTACAGACTGCCACTTTGTCATATTTATCTTCCTCTTCCTGCATAAATCAACCCAAGAATGGGAAATCAACTTCTACTTGGAAAAAGAAAAAGGAAAATATACACATATTATATAATCTAAACAAGTTGTTATAACAAATTATGTATTGCACGGATGTCCAATGCATAAAAATCATTTGTGCAATGCATTTTTGCAGCCCCCAAGATGTGATTGTCCCTCGCCACCAGACACATTTGATCCTCTCCATAGTGTCGACCAAATCTCCAAACTTTGGCCTTCTTAAAGAAGAGTGCAGCTCTCATTAAATCAACACTTATAAAACTGAGTAATTTATGCTGCTCAAATGTCTTGTCAGGTGCTATTTACAACAAAAGAACTTAAAAGGTAAAAGGAGATTATGGTAGGATCCCCCCTCCCCACCCACCCATCCACACCCCCAAAAATCAAAAAATCATGGAGAACAACCAAAATAAATCAGCATATACGTCCAAAAAAATAATGTTGAACATATAACCATCTTCGTGGTCGTATAATGTGCCTAGCATATCAAAAATTTTATGAAAACTTAAAACAGTAAAACAAAATATCCATATACTCCTCCTCACTCAATGGATTAGGATGCATTATTAAATCTGACCTCACTGAGGATACTGCAACTAGTTTGGAAAGTCATGCTAGTTTGGTAAAATTAAAGACCTGTTTAGTGACCGAACTTAAATGCATTATCAAATCTGACCTCATTGAGGATACTACAACTAGTTTGGAATGTCATGCTAGTTTGGTAAAATTAAAGACCTGTTTAGTGACCGAACTTAAATGCGGGTACCCATTTGGTCACTCATCTTTTTCCTTCCAATTTGGTGGTCTAACTTTATAATATGTTTCCAGTTGGTCAGGCTGTCTGCGCCTGCTATCCAAACTCAAGGAAATGCTGAGTTGGCAAACTGAAGATTGTCTATACTTGACATATTTGGTAGATGACTATTCTAGAAAATTGTGTGTATACTTATTCAAATATAAAATTAAACACGACAGTAATTAATGGGAATTGTGTAACACTGAGTTCAATAAGTTATGCGAATAAAATGGTATTGTTAGACATACAAGAGTAACACACCCCTGAAAAAAAATGGCATTGTCAAGAGGATGAATATGACCATGTTAGATAAAGAGGTATGCTCATTTCTTCTGGGATTTCAAAAGCTTCTGGAGAGGCAGTGGTTACTGCTACTTATTTAAATAATTAATTACTTTGCGGTTCCATTAGCTTCCTCACACAAGAAGAAAAATGGAGTAGAAAGTCTCCTACCTTAACTCACCTATGAACATTTAGTTGTGCATGATATGCACACACTATGAAGCAAACTAGAGCCTAGATCCCTTAGATGCAAATTCTAAGATATCCAAATAGAATGGCAAGATGAACACACGGGCAGAGCCAGGATTCAACTGCCTTTTGGGGTATTATAATTTTTATTAAAGAAACTTCGACAATATGTACGAAATTTTTTTATTTATTTAAAAGCTAAAACAAGGTTAGTTCAAATGTGCCATTCAATATGGATATAATTATCGGTGTATTTTAACTTAAAAGATTAAAAAGAAAAGACAGAGAAGTATAAAGAACAAGCATTAACCAATAACATTATTAACATTGAGAGCGTTGAGTTTAACGAACAAAGAACAAGCATTAATCTTTTCACAAAGAAATCGAAAAAATAAATAAATAAATACTAAATCATTAAGTTGATGCTGTCCAGAAAATAGCAGCTTAAACAAATTAATAATACTAGTTTAGTTCCACCCGCAAGCCTATGAAAATTATGGAAAAATATTTTTTCATAAAAGAAATTTAAACAACAAATAACGGTAACAAATGCATCAGCTAAATTATTGATTACAAAAAGTGTTTCAGTTATAATAAACCCTTATTTACTCGTCCAAATTTTAACAAATTTGCTTACAGGGACGCGTGAAAACTGTTATGACACAAATCTCTTAAAATTTGGCCGGACTTTTTAAAATTTAATGATGATAGTGAAAGAATTTAAAAGTGAATACCTCATAGTCAAGGGAGCAGTCGCGGCCAATTAGGGATTGAACATCCCAGACTTCATCATCAGTAGAGTTGGTACCATGATGTTTTTTCTCTCCATTAATTTCATCCTCTTCTTCAAATTCGCTCAGCTCTTGAAGATCTGATTCCAGATGGGCCCCGACATCTGTTTCGGGTTTGTTCGGAGGGTAATCGGATGGTCTAGATTCTTCAACTTCAACTTCATCTTCATCTTCATCTTCCTCTTCCTCTTCCTCTTTATTCCGATTCCATTCTTGTCTTTTGATTTCATCGTCTGTGAGGCGCCACATTGAAGGGTTGACGCTCAAAGACGACGCCGTATTGCCCAGCGACCCAAATACCTTGTCTACTCGAACTTTGAAGCTATCTTCCATAGCTGTTTCGTCCTGGTCTATACAAATCGTGCCTCATATATATACGAGTGTTGCTCGATAAGCAAGGGAAAATAGCAGCGAGGGTCTCCAACTTTTGTAAAAGAGCATTTAAGTAATCTACCTTTCATTTTAGTATCTCTTCTACTAGAAGATTTTTTTGTCTGAATTAATGTTATTGAGCCTTGTTTGTTCCCCTTTAAAACATTTTTTTAAAAATTTTCATACTCATTTTTAATCATACATTTATATAGGCTGTGTCTGGTGGAAGTTAATATCACTTTTCCTACCGTTGGAAACTCACTTACAGCCGTAGTTTTTGATTGGCCATCTCACAGCTGGGCCCCAGCTTTCCTCCAAATGGTCAAAAAATTGTCAAAACAACGGTAAGAATTATGGATAATTAAGGGAGGAGACAGGTCCATAATAAAATATTTACACGTAAATTCAAAAAAAATTCTTACTTTTCAATTACACGCTCACTAAAAAATCACTATTCAAAACATTATTTTTTCTTAATAATGATCATCAAACTGAAGCCGAATTTCAATTTAATTTCCATTTGAGGAATTGAAATATAATATAATTTTAAATTTCACATATCTATACCGTCATCTTCCAAATGAGGATGCATACCTTGACAAATTATCACTAGTAAATCTATTGAGATCAAAAGACACATCTTTTAACATTTTAATCTAAAATCATAGGCATAACTCGTCTTACTATTTGCATTTTAGTGTACAACATTCTAATTACGTGGAAACCAATTACTTATGGAGCGATAATTAAGCAACCTTCTTTTTCTTATTGGCCTAGAGACATTTAGCCCATGTTTGATACCGATTATAATTTAAATCAAAATCAACAATTCATTTCAATCACATATTTCATGGCTTCCACAACTTTTCAATCACGCATTTTATCAATTTCTGTCAAAATTTACTAAAAAATTTGATTTAATCCCCAACCAAACAGGTGCTTACTATAATTTAGGGGACTACGCATCCTTGAAAATGAACTCTTTCTCAATGTTTTGAAGATCGAGGATCAAAGTGAGGCATTGTTAAACGATTGAGGACCTCTGCTGTCATTTTGCCGGTTTTCACTAATGTAACCCGAACAATTAGCGACTCAAGAACCCTAAGCGAAGCAAAGATGATGCGGACGAGCATCCTTACTCGCAATCTGTGGAGCGGAATCAATGGCCACATAAAACAGTCAATACCATTTGGGAGTAGTAATTGTAGACAAAATGGGAGATGGTACAGCCTTATACCGATGGTGATTGAGCACTCTTCCCGGGGGGAGCGCGCCTACGACATATTCTCTCGCCTGCTCAAGGAAAGGATCATTTGCATCAATGGCCCCATCTCTGACGACACTGCCCACGTCGTTGTCGCCCAGCTTCTCTTCCTCGAGTCCGAGAATCCATCTAAACCCATCCACATGTACCTCAACTCCCCTGGTGGCGCCGTGACTGCTGGTACCCTCCTTCTCATTTCAGAATCATATTTCTTTTTTTGAGAACCGAAACACAATCACTCTTAGTAGAATTCACTAAGAGGGTGCTAAAACTGCTTATAAACCCACAAGTAGGCCTTTCACTGTGGATAACAACAGCTTTTCGTAGAATCACTCTTAAAAGGAGAGGGTGCACAAAGTGGTTACAGACCACAAAGGAATGCCTTTTTACAAGCTATGTGGGGTACAATCTTCCACATATTAGATTGTTTCACTACTATTCCTGTGAATATCTATTTATAGTTTCGAAGGTGATTAAGATTAAAAAATGGACTGATTTGCACTTTCCAGCTGTAGTTGAACATCGAGAAATATAGCAAGGAACCTAATATGTAAATTATACATTTCCCTTACTTTTTTTTTTTCTGTTTATTAATTTTCTCCATTTGCTGGAGCCTCTAAGAGGCATCAGAAAATGCAAATGCTTGTCCCCGACGGCGCTGTCATTGATGGTCCCCCCTTTCATTTCTGACTCATTTACTTTGTTCAAATATCATAACACAACTGTCACTATTATAATTTTCTCAAATACTATGATTGTTGATGTTGAGTGTCTGAAGTATTTGGCCCAGTCAAGTAGAATTTTTCAGTCCTATGGTGAAATCAAGATTAAAATTGGAATGATTTCCAGCTGTAGTTGAACATTGATTATACATTTTTTCCTTACTTATGTCTGGATATTAATTTTCTGAATTTTCTTGGACCTCTAAGAGGCATCAGAAAATGCAAATGCCATGCCAACTTAATGTTTCTTTTCTCACTCGCAAGTTTCATCCTTAGTGTGTGTTTGGTAGGGATTTTTGGGGGAAGAATTGATTTTTGAATAGTGATATGATGGGAAATGTGTGGTAGAAAAAGAAGAAAAAAGTATTGATGTGATGGAAAATATTATTTTATTGAAGAATGTGTGGTTGAAAATGAGAATTGATTTACTGTAGAAAATGAGAATCTGTACCAAATAGGCTCTGAGTCTCTCTTTAT
>CAIGRT010064711.1:0-10164 GCA_903798405.1 Fraxinus platypoda | reverse complement strand
GATTTCTACTGGGTCACTAAACTTTGCGAAAAGTTTCCCAAATGGTCACTAACCCAGTGACCATTTGGGAAACTTTTCGCAAAGTTCAGTGACCAATGGGGTGATTGTTAAAGTTCAGTGACCAATGAGGTGATTTTTTGAAAGTTCGGTGACTAATCAAGTAGTTTTTAAAGTTCAGTGACTTGGTGAAAATTTTGACCAAAGTTCAGTGACTAATGGGGTAATTAACCCTCATGAATCGCTACAGCAACATGCATAGTTCGCATCGATCTTTTATCTATTATATGCATCGATTCCAAAATCACAATTTGTTGCACGTATTATCAATAAAATTATTATTGTTTATCGAAGTAGTATGTATCATCAAATAAATCATAATTGATCCCATAAGTTATTCTCATCTCCATATTCTAAATTAATTAATATTTACATGAGCATGATCGTTTTTAGTTGGTGTTGCGGTTTGTTTGATTAATCTACTAACTAGCTATGCCTGAGTTTCCCTCCGCTGCCAACTTCTTAGAGGGATTGCTACCTTTTAGATCGCAGAAGTTTGAGATAATTACAGCTGACGCTCTTAGACATTTTTAACGTTATTTAGAACAATTTGGATGAAAAATATCATTAGATGACTTCTAAAGTCTATTGACGAGAAGTTGAATGATATTAAAAGGCAAATGATAGAAATTTCCATGGAGAAATGACTTTATTTTAAGATTTACTTAATTTTAAGTAAACATTTGAAGTTTTAACTAAGACAAACATGGTAGCCCATTACGAACCGGATCATATAAGTAGCCCGGCTCACATCCGACCAGCAAAACCTCCCAGTTTCCGCTCGTAAAACCCATATCAACACAAAATGATGCTGCAGCGTTCAATTTCAATGCTCAGTGCTTGCAAAACTTCATCTCCTCCAAAATTTATCATACCCTTTACGAGAAATCACTCCTTACTGATACTCACAACCTTGTCTTTCACCACTCGTGGCAATTCTCACTCTCCAAACCGCAATAAAATCCGAGCATTTGGGACCGCCGCCGCCGATAGAAACGGAAGCGACGCTGACACCTTCTTTGCGGAAGAAAGCGTTTCGTGGGCGTCTCTTGGTGTTTCGGATGGCATCTCTCGGGCTTTGTCTAATGTTGGGCTCCATAGACCTTCCTTGGTTCAGGTGCTTAATGTTTTTCAGTTTGTTTTCTATTAATCATAGGTAAAGATAAATTTTTGTGCATTTTTTAAAATTGGGATTTGGTTATTGGAGATTGCGATTTTCGGGCGTAATTCTGAGAGTTTTTGAGCCTATTCTACAGCTCAAAGATGTTACTATTTATTATTATTATTTTTTATTGTTTGGAAATTTTGAAGTTTCGCTGGCCCTCTCAAATTCAGCGCCAAGATTTGATTTTTCGTCACTTTAATTGTGAACAATAGAAAACACAGTGTACATATGCTTTTAATTTCTTACATCAGTGAGAAAATGTGATTGATGTAATTTTTGTTGTCGCTTTCTTTACTTTTTGTGTACCTGTTAGTGAATGTGTGAACAAATTAGACTTTGAATGATCCCAATTCCAACTTAAAGTATCTCATCAATGTGATTTGCAGTTATAATTTTTAAGTTAGAGGGAATAGTTCATCTTTGTGAGACGCTTATGTATTAATATAATTCAGGCTGTCTGCATACCAAGCATACTCTCAGGAACCGATGTGGTGGTTGCAGCAGAGACGGGTAGTGGCAAAACTCATGGGTACTTGATTCCTCTTGTAGATAAGCTATGTAGGACATCAGATGTTTCAGAAAGTGATGTGGATGATCAAAAACTGAAGAAGCATCGCCTGCTTTCCCTTGTACTCTGCCCAAATGTAATGCTGTGTGAGCAAGTGGTTCGTATGGCTAACTCCCTCTGTGGTGATAGCGGCGAGCCACTTCTCAGAGTTGCCGCTATTTGTGGCCGCCAGGTACTGAAATATGAGTACTAATTTTGTTGTTGATCTAACAATTAGTCGCTTGTGTCTACTGGTGAAATTTCATCATTTTGTGTTTCTTGTGGATGAGTAATTTCACTGCAGGGCTTGCCATTTAAAGAACCAGATATAATAGTTTCGACGCCGGTTGCGCTTCTGAATTACCTTTATGCAATCGACACGGAAAAATGTAGACGCACTGACTTCATACGCGGTGTCAAATATGTGGTATTTTCTATTACATTGACTATATTTTTTGATTTAACTTTGTCAATATATCTCAGATCTCTATCTTAATCATCTAATTCTATTAACTTTTAGGTTTTTGATGAAGCAGACTTGCTTCTTTGTGGAAGTTTTCAGAACCAAGTAATTCGTCTCATAAACATGCTTCGATTTGATGAGAAGCAGTTATCTTGCACGAGAAGTACAGATTCTGGTGAACAAGACATGAATTCTGTTACCCTGAAAGTCTCGGATATGGAAGATGAAGATTACCCGCAAACAGACTCCAATGTGAAAGAAGACGAAGATACTGATGATAATTCCGAATTGGAGAAAACAGAAACCAAATCTGGGTTTATAAACAGAAAAGACTGGAGGAGGGTTAGAAAAATATATGAACGCAGTAAGCAATACATATTTGTTGCAGCAACACTTCCTGTGAATGGGAAGAAAACTGCTGGAGGAGTATTAAAAAGAATGTTTCCTGATGCCAATTGGGTTAGCGGAAATTATCTCCATTGCCATAATCCCAGGTGCCTGTCTTAGTCTCTTGTTACTTTATTGTTAATGTAATTTTCTAGTTCCTTGATGGATAGCTAGTATATGTAGTGTGCCTTTTAATAAATTATTCTCTTGAGTCTCCCACGACCACTTATATCACTTGAAAGAGAATTCTTATATTATGGCCAGTAAATTATTGGAACTTGTAATTATCTTAAGAATATGGTCATCAGGTTTGAAATTTCAAATATGGATAACTGGATATTACTCAATTCTTTTAATTTATTCTGTCACTGACCTTTGCAGTTATCGCTATGTTCAAATTGAGAGCCACTTGAAATTATTTTGGTTTCTCTTAGTGATATAAATACAAACTCCAAGTTCGTTAGTTTAGTTATTTTTGTTTGATTATCACAGTCACACTATCTTGTAACAACATCCCATCATGTATTTATTCATGTAGTGGATTGGATTCCTTTTACATGTTTCAGGTTGGAACAGAGGTGGATTGAAGTTACAACTGATAGTCAGGTGGATGCTCTCATAAATGCTGTTAATGATGGACTGAGTTCTTCCGTGGATTCTAGTTCTGGAATAGTTAGAACCATGGTGTTTGCAAACACTGTTGAGGCTGTTGAAGCTGTTGCTAAGATCTTGACGGGAGCTGGAGTTGAATGTTCCCGTTTCCATAGTGACGTCTCTCCAGAAGAGCGTACCAGGAATCTTGTTAGTTTCCAGCAGAAAGGTGGCATTTTTGTGTGCACGGATGCTGCCTCTCGTGGACTTGATATCCCACATGTTTCACATGTTATTCAGGTAGTTCTCTTCTTACTGATTCAATCATTTTGATCTTTACACTCTTGATTATAAAGCAGACCTGCAATTCTATGAGTCTGCATTCTCATTCATGCACAGAGATGTAATTTAGTGTCTGACTTCAGCCAATTGTGTGCAAAAGTTTAGAAGCCAGTAATATTTGCACTCAGCATCCGTTTCACTCTTTTTAGTTTTATCTCCTTAAGATGGCTATTTATAATTTGTTGACTTTTAATTATCCAATAAGAACGAGGATGTACATAAATGTATTGATGTAGCATCGTCAGATGAAAAATCATGGAAAGGATGATATATGTAGTTGAGACGTCTTGTATAGCCCTAAAGAAGAGAGTATAAAATATAACGAAACCTTAGCTTCTCTGACTTTATGAGGTATAACCTTAGCCAGACATTAGTGGCTTAGCTCTTCGAGCTTCCCGCAGGCTTTTTTTTATAGAGAGAAAGGGGAGCGGTACGGAAGATTGGTCCGCTCCGAAAAGCTTGACTTTTCGGTTTGCTCCCCCTACGTGGTCGGCCTTCTTACCCGTCTGTCACCTTTCTCTTTTTTTCATTTCAATGAGTAGCATCATCCTAGTACAACAGATTAGAGAGGGAGAGACCAAAATTAATATAACCTGGTTTGATTGCAACATATTTAATATCTTTGAAGCTTTCAGTAGATGCAGCACTCAATCCAATGGAGGGCAAATTTTCTTTTCTTTTACACAGTTGACCCCAAGTTTAGTGTGAATACGACTAAGTTTTATGTTGCTGATTTTAATTCTTCAAGGAACATAAACAGGATGGTTTGGGTTTCCTGGTGGGCAGGTGGCTTACGCAGGAGTGTAAAACATAAAAAGGGAAAGAGTATGCTGATCAATTGGTAGAAAAATTCTAAATTAATCGGTTCAAAATATTTATAAGAGATCTGAGAAGATGAATGGTTTTACTTGTGTTTCTTGATAGAGAAAAGGAAGGCCTGCCTAAAAAATTATGTCGAGGAAATTATTTGTAATTGGTTGGTTCACTTTTTTGCTTGATGATATCAGGTATGTAAAACATTCATTTCTCTTTGGAAGAACCATCATCTCACTTGATCAAATTAAATAACTACCTTAACTAATTAAAACTCCGCCCAATCCAAATTTATCACCACGTGGCTCTTCCCCAACCCGATGGAGAATGTGGCCACTGTCGTAAGTCTTCAACAAAGCCAAAATTGTCTATTTTACTGTTATTTATTTATGTTTCTTTCGTAAGAGATCAGAGTGGAATATCAACAAACCTGATAAATAAATCATCTATTTCGCGAGAAGTTGAATATTGCCCATATCCGGTGCTCATTTGCATTGAATTATGCCATTGATAGTAAAAAGGATAATTAAACAAAAGAGTTATCATTGCCTTGACTTGAAATAATCAGATTACATGAAGATCTTGTTATCTTGTTCTCCATATTTATCTTAGTATGTTGATGATGAGTTCAGTTAAATCTAAAAGCTATCTTGATTATTGTTCCAGGCAGAATTTGCTTCTTCTGCAGTAGATTTTTTGCATAGAGTGGGTCGTACAGCTAGAGCAGGTCAACCTGGCCTTGTTACCAGCCTGTATACAGAAGCAAGCCATGAACTCGTTTCTGCAGTTCGTCAGGCTGAGAAGCTTGGTCTGACCATGGTAATATATTGAACTTGAATTTTTCGCCAACAAATTTTTTTTTTTTTTAAATAAATTTGCAATAACGTATCTTTTGCTTTAGCTGTAGTTTGTGGAAGTACAATTTGGCCTCAATTATTCTGATATCAAATTTTTAGTGCTGTGTTTTCCTCCTGATAAATATTAAATAGCAACACTTATCTATGCAATGTTCATCATCATATTCTCATATGGCTGCAGGAGAAGGCTTTTAGCAGAAAAAGGAGCTTCCGAAATAAGCTTAAGAAGAGAGGTACGTTAACCACTGGTATTCCTTTGTTTTTTTTTTTTACTGAAGCACAGCATCGGCAATTTAACGAAGATACAAATTCATTCCCTTAGCAGGTTTCAGTAAAAGCAGTAATGCACCATCCGTTCGAGCTCTAGCATGACTGTTCGTTGGCGTCTAAAAGGGCAAATTAAGTTTCAGTAAACCTGGCGCGTGAGGCTTCTGCTATAACTTTGACAAGTTAGATATGTGCAGGAATGCAGTCATACTCGTGTAACTTACTTTATTTAATCCCTTTTTACGTGGCCGGGTTTGGAGGAAAGTAGTTTCCTTTTTTGTGTGTAGAACAGTATGAGAAAAACTGCGAAGCAAAATCCATTGTGTAAAATGCAATGTTAATTTAAGCATTACATTGCAGAATATGCAACATTTAAAAGTTGGAACTAGATTTTAGTGCTCTGTGGTGAACATTTGGAGCTTGTCACAATACACTCTGAATTGATCCATGGTCATCTATCTGGTTTCCACCTTTGCAACTTTTGCCAAAGAAGAATTTAGGACTATCTTTAAGGAAGATCCAAATTAGACATTGCACTACAAGAAGTAAATCAGTGTAATAAACAACAAAACTTTACGATATCAGTCAAATTGTGAACTTCTACCGGTCCTGAAAACATCCACAAAATTACCGCTGTAGACACATCAACAGAAAGCCAGGTGAATTTGGTTCTCCTAAGATGATAAAAAGTTACAATCCTTAAAAGTATGCAAATAAAACATGTTGGAAGCAACCAACGACGGTCTGTGAACATGTCTAATCCTGAGCAGCCTTAAACCACAACATCAATGCGCTCAAATTCAATCAATGACATATTGACATCTTCTTTCACCGAGAAACTAGCAGGCTCGCTAACTTCAACGCGGCCAGATCTGTCGACTGCAAGCCTCATTGATCCCTTAAACATGTCGATTTTCGCGTTTGACAGGACAAGGGTGTTGCCGTCTTTCACCAAGTCCACTAGAGATAAGGCAATTCGTCAGCATAAAAGCATTCAAACTAATAAAGTAAGAATGGAAAAGAAAAACCCGCATTTTACAACAAATTGAAACAACCACAGGAAATGAGAATATCAGCATCCAACGACCGTCTTTCACCAAGTCCACTAGAGATAAGGCAATTCGTCAGCATAAAAGCATTCAAACTAATAAAGTAAGAATGGAAAAGCAAAACCCGCATTTTACAACAAATTGAAACAACCATAGGAAATGGGAATATCAGCATCCAACGAGAGAACAAGACATCATAAGCCAATATCTATTCTATGCCCAGCAACACAATCCCATCGAAGGGATGAAGGAACTCCAAGTCTCAACTACAGGAATATAATAATAGAAATGGACAGCTATCGAAGGACCAAGAAACTCGTATGTCCAAACAAAATGCAGAAATGGACAGCAGTTGACGGTCTTCAGTTGATGGAGCACTACAAGGCTAGACACATGCCGGAAAACCATATGCCAATAAAGTCGCTTTTCCAAGATAAACAAACCATATTGTCAGGTGAATTTCCAGTCTAGATATAGAATGAGGTCAGTTAAGTCTAATGAAAAATTTTGGTGAACACATAACAATCTACAAGGCCAGCAATAAGCTTTCGAGATAGCATATGTACGCATTCATACTCGTGTTTTTGTGAGACTGAGTATGAATGCCAACAGAATCTCCCTTATGAGGGCCCAAAACATTCATTAAAAAACGACTAAAGAAAGAAAATAAAGAGAAACAAATGGAAAAGCTCAGTACAACTACAAAATGAATGCACAATTCAAGCTTTATTAAAATTGAGGAGACAAATTGCCGTCGTAATACAACTGCATTATCAAGCAACATTCTGATATCAGATACATGGTTTAAAAAATCTATTCGAGATTTATGCCTCAAATCCCGCTCTATCATAAAACAACTCAAACCCTGCACCTTAAATGCCATTTGTAAGGCTTACACACCGAGCCAAAGCATCAGGCCAACTAAAGGTGTACACCATTTCAATTGCATTTTTCAAACATTTAATAATTGACCTTAGCCTTCTTAGTTATTTCTTTATAACCTAAAATGTTTTACGGGTTCTTTTAATTTCTTTTTTTTCAATCTACACGGAGGAAAATGAAAAAGACAATGCATCATTGAAATCAAAGGAAGATAACAAAGAATCAAAACACACTTATAACGAGGACAATAACGGCGATGTTAATTATTCCCTGAAAGATCATATTAGTAGTAATGATATAAAAATTCTTCCGTTGTCTCCATTCATAGGAATAGATTATAATTTTGTCACATGATTACTAATCTGAGAATTAATTATTACCAAATTTGTTGATTAGTTTTATTATTGAATTTTTTAAAAAGATTTCATGGTATATAATATACCATATATTAAGAACATAAATTTGTACTTTTATATTCTTTTGAATTCTTTTATTTTTCTATCTTGAGACATGCACAAACTTGCAGCTTACGAGGCGTCCGAAAGAGATAAAACGCATAAGTACCCAGCCTTTTTAAACATTGATCAGATAAACTAACAGAGACAATGCAATAAAAAGTAACTACATGCCATTCCGGAAAGAAGAAGAACCAACCTTGATCATTTCTGGCGGTAAAAATAATAATTCCCGTTTCATCTCCCACCAAGCATTCAGCAAGGCGTCCTTGAACACGACCTCTCGGTGCTATTGTCTTTGCATTGACAACCTTTACAGTTAAATTAAGCCCAGTGTCTAACGGGCGCAGCTGGTTGACCTTGGCGAATTGCTTCTTCTTCTGGTCAGCCATTTCTTATTGAATTTATTTTTTATTAAATCTTGTTTTCTAACAATCTGCAGTGTTTAAAATACAAATCAAAATATCCAAATTTTAAGTTAACAGACAAAAATTAGACAGAATCTACAGAGTTGCACAAACTAAACTGATTTTATACAATTAGATTTCTTTTCAGAAGCATCAAATATCACAAAGATGAACCATAGTAAATTAGTGGACGCAATATAATTATTCAATTAGATTTCTTTTCAGAAGCATCAAATATCACAAAGATGAACCATAGTAAATTAGTGGACGCAATATAATTATTCAATTATCTTACGAATGACAAAACCTCTTCACTTTCAAATTCAATAATGTTTAAATAAATTGAAATCTACAAGAAATTCAAATCAAGCATTGCTCTGCTTATTTAATTCTTTTTCTCAAATCTGATAAAGGTGCAAACTTTAGGCAAACTAAAGATTTATCAAATCCAAAAAACCAATAGCAATCAGAACTGATAAAAACCGTTAAAAGAATCAAGATTCAGATGCCGATTCAAAAGGGTGTGGGTAGATCAAAATCAAGGTGTTTCAATTCATTCAGATCAAGAAATCCGCAAAATTTCAACGAAATCACGAATTTATATATAGAGATATTACGTAAATCAACTGGAATAATTAAAAAATTTATGGGTATGTAAGATATAAAGAAAACATACCTTGTGCGCAAGAAATTATTGGCGAAACTAAACAGAGTTGTACGTAGATGTAAAAACAACTTATATATTCACAAATTTAGGCCTTTTGAAGTTGTCAAAGAAGCCCATTATTTGTCCCCACTCCTCGTAACTGTTAATTGGGCCAAAGCCTATTGCAAATTGAACTTGGGATAATTAGGCCCAATACCCTCCAAAATTAATCAGGGAAAAATTTCAAAAACAAGCTTCAAATTTCAAAAATTAAATTTTTTTTTAATTTTTATTTATGTAATAATAAATTATTAAATCAATTTATTATTAAATATTTAATTCTAATATAATATAATTAACCACCCACCTCCACCATCCCTACCGTTCCGGTCACCACTCTTCTCCGGCGATCGTTCCGATCACCGTTCCGGCGACTGCTCCGATTTCGACGACTATTCTGGCGATAAAAATCAATTCCGACGATAAAAATCAGATTTTTTTTTAAATTTTATTTATAAATTAATTTACTAAATATATATTTTACTAATTAAACATATTAAAGTCACATTATATACAATTTGGTCACAATTCTCTAATTAATTAGTCACAAATTCATTTTCGGTCACAATTTATCAAATTATTGATCATGACTTATTTTTCGGTCACGAATCAAAATTTTATATGTCACGAATTATTCATCGGTCACAATTCAAAAAATTTATACGTTACAATTTGTTCATCGATCACAAATAAAAAATTTATACGTCACAATTTTTTTATCGATCACAAATCACAAATATTACAAGTCACGACTTATTAGACAGNAAATTAATAAGTCACATATTATTCATTGGTCACAAATCACAAATTTTATATATCACATTATTTTACGATCACAATTCAAAAAATTTATAGGTCACAATTTGTTCATCGGTCAAATAAAAAATTTATACGTCACAATTTATTTATCGATCATAAATCACAAGTATTATAAGTCACACCTTATTAGACAGTCACAAATTATCAAATTATAGGTCACAATTTACTTCATTGGTCACGGATCAAAAAATTATAGGTTGCAATTTATTTATCGATCACATATTTTCAAATTTCTTGGTCACATATTGTTTTTTAGTCACAAATTATCGAATTTTAAGGTCACGGTTTAACTTATTTTTCGATTACAAATCAGAATTTTTATATGTCACACATTATTTTACAGTCACAGTTCAAAAA
>CAIGRT010064705.1:2132-14352 GCA_903798405.1 Fraxinus platypoda | reverse complement strand
TACCCTATCAAACACAACCTTAGATATTGCTCTAGAAAAAATAACACCATTATTGTCGTATGAATAATAACACTTCAATTAGCATAACTAAGAATACATTTCGCATAGGAGTGGGGATAGTCCGATTTCAAAGAGAATCAAACCGAATGTCGATGTATATTTTAAAAATGAAATAATTGGTTACATCTCTAAGTATAGAACCGAATCAAAACCAATCCGTTCGATTCCAATCCAATTATGTTCATTGTATTAAGTTCTCAAATTGAATAATACATGTGAATATATAAGTTATTAATCTATAATCGTTTAATATCTAATTTTTTCATAATTTATCATTAAACGGTTTATATTGATACCAATATTTTGCATTTTTAAGTTTAACTAAACACGACAATTTATACCAAATGTTTAACTATTGACTTGAATGAGTTCTTTAAAAAACATGTTCCAAGATTACTTCTATTTCTTTATACTTTGAGGGGCCAGTTAACTTGGAAAAGATGAAAAGAGTCAAATCATCTAATTACTCTAAAATTACATCTATGAAATTTAATGGATCATTTTATCTGATTTTATAAATAAAACCTTATTAAATTGAACGAGTATGATGTACTTTGGTGAAATTCATAAGAAAATATACAATGATTGGTGCATTGAACTAGCCATTTTTAAAAATAAAAAATAAAAATTTTGAGTTAAATCGAGTTTTTTGATTATGGATATTAGAATCGAACCGATCCGATCCGATTCTCAATTTTAATACCCAGAACTAATTAGAACTTTGATTAGAATCGGGTCAAATCAGTCGGTCCAGACTCCCGATCCAGGTCTGATTCCAGTACGGTACAATGATTCTGATAACTTTTGTCATCCCTAATTTTACATACATTTCTCTTCAAATATTTTATATATCTATAAATTTATGTATAGTTAATTTTGCTGATATCTCACTGGAAAAAGGAAAAATAAAGTTCAATTATTGCGATGTGAAGGTCCATTTATGTGGCTGCTAAGTCAAATTATAGGTGTGTTGTCAATATTCAAATTTGTCTGCATTTTGTCAATAATATGAACGAAGTAGCATTATTACTATAGTCCAAGAAAGTATTCACAATGAGATGAAAATAAGTAAGAAAAATTGTGGCGGATGACACCGAACCTCTAATCGAAATACACAGAATAATAATTTTTCTCATTTCACTAAATACGAGATATTGCATTTTCGAATTATATAAAATTCATAAAATAATAATAACTTAATTCTCTGAAATTACATAATCTCGACTTGTCAATTTATGTCTCATCTCTTTTGAATGTCGAATAATTAGATCTAAACTAATAACATTTCACTTTTCGAAAATGTTCATTTCACTTTTCAATCTCACTTAATAACATTTACCTTGTGATTTAATCGCAGAATCAATTTGGTCATCACCAAATAATGAGTTCAAATAAAGGTGCTCTCAACAGAAAAACTTAAGTGGAATTATTTACCTATTGAATTGGGTGACCGATTCCAATACTCCATTTACTATTAGCTCTTAATGTACAGAGGTGTTTGACCGTAATAATTGATTTCTCCTATTGATAAACAAAGAATTTCAAGTTCACAAATAGCAAGCATTACTCCATAGTAGATTTAGGTAATTTATAAGACAATCATACCGGCATTCACTGGTGGACAGGGGCGGATCTAGGGACGGGCTGGCCAGTGCTACAGCCCGTCCCTTCCAGCCCAAATGCTGAAGAAAAAAAAAATGTTAAAGTAAAATTTTTTTTTTTTTATGTCTGAATTTTTTTTTCTTTGCGTATTAGCCCGTGCTAAATTTTTTTCTGGATCCGCCACTGCTGGTGGACACAGGGGATTCTGAGGTCATGTTTGATATCAATTGAAATCTAAATTTTAATTTAAAAGTTAAGAATTAATTTTAATAATATATTTCATGAAATCCACAATTTTTCAACTTTTATCGAAATTTACCAAAAACTGATTTTAATCCCCACCAAACAGGAGAATCACATCAAATTTGAACTATTTTTCTTTTCTCTTGTTCTCTCCCTCACGCCTTTTGCCAAAACCTTAACCCATTCAATTTTTTTAAAATTTGCATATAATTTCTCTACAAATTATTACATCTACTACAAATATTCACTTCCCAATCAAATTATCTACTAATTAGAACCTAAATTTGCATTTTTCCTTATCAAATTGTGTATAGAATGTGTCTGAAATGATTATTTCCAATTGTATTTATTTGATTAATTATTAGTATTAAATATTAGTTATATATTTTTCCTTTTGATTATTAGTATTAATTGTTTGTTTGTATCAAATACACTATAAATTCTGTAAACGTAAATATGTATTTTCTTGCAATGAGTAAAATATTAATAAAATGAATATTTGAAATCAAATGGATGAAAATGATGACCGAAATATTAATGAATGAATGTTTTTTAAATGTAAATCTATGTTTTCTTAGGTCAAGTATGAATCATTTAAAAATCAAGAATAAAGTATTCGATATGTATAGAGTTTGGTTGTGCCCCAACTCAAAATGTCAGCGCCCGCCCATGTCGGCATTTAATTTCTTTGCATGCTAGCTCATATGTAGAATAATCTTATTAGTCATGTCCAATAAAAGTGTAATAGCGTTATTACTTTCTAATAGAATCTTGTCATAATCAAGATTAATTGAATACAACAATTGGTAAAATAATTGACTTTACGATCTTATTTCAATAAAGTGTCAAAATTTTCTTGAAGTATTTGTTGGATGGAGATGGTGTATGGAGTGACAAACAAACGTTCGTAGAATCTTTATCAAACTTTTGCTGGAATTTCGGTAGAGTAACGGCAATGAAACTTCAAATGAATAACGTCAAATGGATGCAAACTCGAGACAAGTGTTGAACACTCTGTCCTTAAGTCGAATTTGCGTCACAACGGTGTCTACGATTTATGGCAATCAACTCCCNAAGTCGAATTTGCGTCACAACGGTGTCTACGATTTATGGCAATCAACTCCCAAGATACAACGATTTCTTCTGTGTGAGTAGCACTTCAACACATAAGAACAACGAACCAAAATTTGATTTATGTACTCCTTAATGCAAAAATGAAGAAAATCAGAATTTTATGCATTATATATGTAAAATTTGGTTGAGAGAGAGAAGATAATGTTATGTTATGACTGCATATCATTGGTGTGAAGAAAAGGACGTCTCAAGGGTCCTATTTATAGAGTGTGAGGGGTTGTGGACGAAGTGTTGCGAGACAAACCTCGTAACCTTACAAACATAAGCAACTCTTGATGTCGTTGACTTCTCGCTCTTACGATAAAAACAGAACTACTGTCTCTCTTCCTCGCTCGAGCGTCGCTTGAACGATAGACGAGTGACAGAGATAGTCACTTTTCAGCCAGTTTTTCCTCTATTTTCTTTCCAACTTTCGACCACTATTTCTCATTCATCAGAAATTGATTTTGAGATTTCAAATATACTACGACGATCTACTCGACGACTAGAACAAGTTGGTATTTTTATATTTATAATTTGACCATCGGACCAAGTCCAAATATTTGCTCAAAGTTGACACCAAGTCACTTGCTCAAAGTTATACTTAACCAAAATTTTCACTTGTTCCAAGTTATACTTAAACCAAATTTTAGATTTATTTAAACCAATCTCAACAATTCCCCACATGAATGAAAATTCCTTGATATGCACAACTTAATGCAAATGAGATGCAGACTCTAACAAAAGAGTACATGCGCCAAGTTATTGCTTCAAGATAGGTGGCTTGTGGCTTTGAACCTTCTTTAGTCGAATACTGTCGAATTTATTAAGCTAATTGGTAAACGTGATGTCTTGAACTATTCAACCATTCGTGTAAATTAAAACAATTGTATCAACACCATAACTTGTTTAACCATTTCGGTTCTCATGGTTGTGTTCATTTTGGCCCTGAATAACTCTTGGTTTCATAAGTGCTTTAAGAGAAATAAACCTCAAATTCTCGTAGAAGCAACCTCACTTTACACTTATATAGGCGATCTCCTATAGTATAACACATCTCTTGTCTTCTTTCAAGATATAGGAATCATTAAAAGTATACACTTATCCTTGAACACTTTTTATTCCAACACTTTTTGTAAGAATGGGAGTAAGTGCTTTACACTGAATTTTTCATAACTCAGTTGTCTCATTGAACCAAGGTCTTGGGATCTCCAATCTATAAGGTTGGATTTTCGCTATGTTGATTCTATTCTATAGGTTTTAGGCCCATTCCCCTAAAAAGATGGTTTACTTGATTTCTCGTTAATCCTTTCATCAAAGGATCCGCTATGGTTTCTTTTGATTTAACATAGTTAATCGAGATTATACCACTCGATATCAATTGTTTAATGGTATTATGTCTTCGACGAATATGTCGAGATTTACTATTATACATACTATTTTCTACCCTTGCAATAGCCAATTGATTATCACAATGTATATTAATCGCAGGTACCGATTTTTCCTAACATGGAATATCCTTGAGAAAATTACAAAGCCATTTAGCTTCTTCTCAGATTTCATCTAAAGCAATAAACTCAGATTTCATTGTGGATCGAGCTATACAAGTTTGCTTAGAAGATTTCAGGACACAGCTCCGCCTCCGATGGTAAACTCATAATCACTTGTAGACTTTGAATCATTTGTGTCAGATATCCAATTTGCATCGATATGTCGTTCTAACACTACAAGATATTTTGAATAGTGTAATTCAAAATTGACCGTGTGTCTTAAGTATTTAAGAACTCGATCTAATGCTTTCCAATGGTCATAACTTGGATTACTCGTAAATCTACTCAACTTGTTGACTGCATATGCTATATCAAGACATGTGCAGTTGGTAATATACATCAAACGGCCTATAACATGTGAATATTCTAATTGAGATATGAGATCACCAATATTTTTTCTAAGTGTAAACTTAAGTCAACTGGTATTTTAACTGGTTTATCGTCATATGTCTTAAACTTTTTAATTATAGTCTCAATATAGTGTGATTGAAACAATGATAAACCATCAAATATTTTAGAGATTCTAATCCCTAATATCACGTCAGTTGTTCCCATATCTTTCATGTCAAAATATTTTATCAATATTTTCTTGGTCGAGGTAATAATGTTCGAATTATTTCCCATGATTAGCATATCATCGACATATAGACATACAAGAACGTATTCGTTAGGTGTGGTTTGATGTAGACACATTTGTCACATTAATTGATTTTGAAACAATTTGACAATATAGTTTTGTCAAAATTTTCATGCCATTATTTCGATGCTTGTTTTAATCCATATAACAATTTTACAAGCTTATACACCTTCTTTTCATTTTCAAGAATAAGAAACCCTTTAGGTTGTTCCATATAAATTTCTTCTTCTAATTCAACATTCACAAATGCAGTCTTAACGTCCATTTGATGCATTTCAAGGTTATGCAATGCAGCAATAGCAATCAACAAACATATAGACGTGATCCTTATAACATGTGAATATGTATCGAAAAAATCTAGTCCTTTCTTTTGTTTATACCATTTAGCTCTAACCCAGCCTTATACTTGTTTATTGATCAATTCGATTTCAATTTCCTTTTGAAGATCCATTTGCAGTCTAAAGCTTTGTTCCTCGGAGAAAGTTCAACCAATTCCCAAGTATGATTGTTCATGATGGATTCAATTTCATTATTAACAGTTTTTTTTCCAAAAAGGAGTTTCAGGAGTGGACATTGCTTTATTAAATGTCCTAAAATCATTTTCTAGTATATATGTTAGAAAATATAGACCAAAAGTCTTATGAATCCTTTGCATTTTATTGCACATTGGTTCTTCATTTTCTTGATGATTACTATCTTCTTAATAGTTTTTAATTGCAGTATCATAAGTTCATTTGTATGAACTTACTTCTTTCTCTTTACAAGGAAAGATATCTTCAAAGAATACAACATTCCTTGATTTAATAATGGTGCCTTCATGTACATCAAGTATATCAGACTTATGAACCAAAAATTGATATGCACTACTGTTGTTTGCATATCCAATGAAGACACAATCAATAGTCTTAGGTCCAATCTTTATTTGTTTTGGTATAGGTATATGTACCTTTGTCAAACACCCTCACACTTTAAGATATTTGTAAGAAGGTTTCCGACCTTTCCATAATTCAAAAGGTGATTTAATCTTACTTTTGTGTGGTATTTTATTAAGAATATGATTTGTCGAAAGGATAGATTCCCCCCACAAGTTCTGAGGTAAGCCTAAACTAATCAACATTGCATTCATCATTTCCTTAAGGGTTCGATTCTTGCGTACATCAACCCCGTTAGATTGAGGTGAATATGGTGCAGTAGTTTGATGAATAAAACCAGATTCTGCACAAATTCTTCAAACGGTGCAATATACTCTCCACCTCTCACTACAAATCATTTTTATTCATTTCCCAAGTTGGTTTTCAACTTCAACTTTATAGTGTTTGAACATTTCTAAAGCGTATCTTTACTTTTCAACAAGTATACATAATAGTATCTTGTACAATCATCTATAAACGTGATAAAATACTTTTTACCACCTTTTGTTTGTACAACCTTTAAGTCACACACATCTATGTGAATTAGTTCCAAAGGTGTTGGGTTCGTTCAACCGAGTGATATGGTGTTTTGGCCAATTTTGCCTATACACATATTTCGCATTTTTCATTATTAAAATGCATACTTGGAAGTAAACTAAAATTCATTAACTTACGTATTGAATTAAAGTTTGCGTGTCCTAATTTATGATGCCATAAATTAGACGACTCAACAATATAAGTAGAAGAAGATATTTTATTGCTTAAATTGTTTAGTACAATAGTAAGGACATTCATTTTGAATAGTCCATCTTTTACATAGTCTTTGCCTACATACATGTTATTCTTGGTAAGTACAAACTTATTCGATACAAAGGCTAGTTTGAAACCATTCTTGCTTAATAAAGAACCTAACATTAGATTCTTGCGAATATTCTGTACGTGAAGAATATTGTTGAGGTTAAGTTCCTTCCCCGATGTCATCTTCAATATCCTTTTGCCTTGTCCTTCCACTTTTGAACTTGAGGAATTTTCCATGAATAGTTTCTCTCCCATGGTTGGAGTATAGGAAGTGAACATTCATTTATCGGCACATATGTGACAGGTAGCACTCGTATCAATCCACCATTCCATGGAATTTCCAACGTTGTTGCACTCTGCAACAACGGCCTACAAATTCATATCATACATACCATTTGATATCACATCAGATTCGGTAATATTCGCTTGGGCTTGCTTCCTTAGTTTGCGACAATCGAAGGAGCGATGTCCAGCCTTTTCACAGTTGTAGCAATTACCTTTGAACTTCTTTGCATTCTTCTTCGAAGGTTCAACAGAATGCTTACTTTTCTTGCTTTTATTGTTGGATTCTACCACATTAACTTTTGCTTGTGGTATTTGATTCCCAACACGCTTGTCCGAACATCGGTTGTCTTCTTCAATCCTTAATCGGACCACAAGTTCTTCAATGTTCATCTCTTTGCGCTTGTTTTTGAGATAGTTCTTGAAACCCCTCCACATAGGTGGAAGTTTCTTGATGATTGCAGTCACATGAAATGATTCATTTAGAGACATATTTTTCGCGTGAATATCTTGAAGAATAACTTACAATTCTTACACTTGACTAATGATCGTCTTTAGATCTACCATTTTGTAGTCGAAGAACTTTCCTACGATGAACTTTTCGTTCCGGCGTCTTCGGTCTTGTATTTCTTTTCCAATGACTCCCATAGTTCCTTTGCAAATTTCTTGGAACTGTATACGTTATATAACAAGTTGTCCAAGCCATTCAGAATATAATTCTTGTACAAGAAATCTGAATATTTCCAAGCATTCAAAACAATTAGTGATGCTCTATTTTTTCCCCTTCTTGTACGTTGGGAGCATCTTCATTTAAGAACTTTGCCAAGTTGAGGGTCGTGAGATATAACAACATTTTCTGTTGACATCTCTTGAAATCAACTCCAATGAATTTCTCCAATTTCTCTCCATGTAGAACGGAGTTTAGAACGGCAGTAACAACCGGAGGGATTGTACCGGTATGAACAATTCCTTTCAAAGTTCCCATATTCCAATTGTCGTTCGAAGTAGAGCCGATATTAAAAATTAAATTCATTTCTGTTTACACAAAACATAAGATCAAGCAAATCAAAATAAGAGTAGAAGAAGTTAAACCAAATAATAGTTTAACTGAAATAAAAGGGGTTACTCTAACACTCAAAATTCGTCTTAAGATTGTTGGATGGAGATGGTGTATGGAGTGACAAACAAACGCTCATAGAATCTTTATCAAACTTCTGCTGGAATTTTGGCGGAGTAACGACAATGAAACTTCAAATGGATGCAAAATCGAGGCAAGTGTCAAACACTCTGACCTTTAGTCGAATTTGCCCCGCAATGGTGCCTTCGGTTTATGGCAATCAACTCCTAAGATACAACGACTTCTTCTTGTATAAGTAGCACTTCAACACATAAGAACAATGAACTAGAATTTGGTTTATGTATTCCTTAATACAAAAATGAAGAAAACCAGAATTTTATGCAATATATATGCAAAATTTGGTTGAGAGAGAAAAGAAAATGTTATGATATGATTGCATATCATTGGTGTGAAGAAAAGGACGTCCCAAGGGTCCTATTTATAGAGTATAAGGGATTGTGGAAGAACTGTTGCGAGCCAAACCTCGCCACCGTACGAACAGAAGCAACTATTGATGTTGCTAGCATGTTCCTGACTTCTCGCTCGAAAGATAAAAACAGAACTACTGTCGCCTACCTATCATTTGAGCTATAATGTAAACAGACCAACTTGTTCTACTCGTCGAATAGATCGTCGTAGTATATTTGGAATCTCAAAATCAATTCCGGATTAATGAGAAATTGTGGTTGAAAGTTGGAAGGAAAATAGATGAAAAAATTGTTGAAAAGTGACTATCTCCGTCGCTTGCCTATCGCTCGAGCGACGCTCGAGCGAGGAAGCGACAGTAGTTCGGTTTTTATCGCTCGAGCAAGAAGTCAGCGACATACTAGCGACAACAAGAGTTACTTTTGTTCATAAGGTCGCGAAGTTTGGCTCGCAACACTTCATCTACAACCCCTCATACTCTATAAATAGGACCATTGGGACGTCCTTTTCTTCACACCAATGATATGTAATCATAACATAACATTTTCTTCTTTCTCTCAACCAAATTTTGCATATATATTGCATAAAATTCTAGTTTTCTTCATTTTTGCATTAAGGAGTACATAAACCAAATTCTGGTTCGTTGTTCTTGTGTGTTGAAGTGCTACTCACACAAGAAGAAATCGTTGTATCTTGGGAGTTGATTGCCATAAGCCGTAGGCACCGTTACGCGAAAAATTCGACTTAAGGACATAGCATTCAACACTTGCCTCGATTCGGCATCCATTTGACGTTATTCATTTGAAGTTTCATTGTCGTTACTCTACCGAAATTCCAGCAAAAGTTTGATAAAGATTCTATGGGCGTTTGTTTGTCACTCCATACATCATCTCCATCCAACAGTATTATATTTACATGTGCTTCTCTGTGCAAGTTTCTAATTAATATTTATCTAATGAGAAAAAGAATAATACTACTTATAGTCACATAATGGTTTACATACAGATGGTGTATCAAAAAATAAAGGAGAATTTTTTTTATTATTGAAGAAATTCTGACTCAATCATATCTCACCATGTCATATATATGTAAATAAACTGTACCTGTAGCACAACCGTAAAAAAAAATGTCAATTATTATAGTCATGTCGTATCCTTATTGAACTATATCCAACATTGATGACTTGGATACAATTGGTCCCAATACTCGACTTGTACCAATTAGGTCGATGAATATTAAATGACCTTCGTTGTTAATAATCTCTTATTTTAACCGGACCTTCCATTAGCACATTGAAGGTAACTCACGTATCATGTTTATCTGGGACTCGTTGGTATCATTGGCTTCACAAACAGAATCAGCTTCACAATGGAGCCATAAATTTTGCAATTTTTTATAGTCAACAAATATTTTATTAAAAAAAGAGGAAATAAATTTAAATAGTCCAATAAAATTAATTCATGCACCCATCCCAACAATCAAATTCGAGACATTTTTTCTTCCCAATTTCTTACTGCTTCTTATAATACCCTATAGACTTCTAGATTATAAATTAAGTTTTTGATTAATAGCAAAAAATCTCCATACAAACTTGTCCATTTGTGATATACATCCTACCNCGAGATCCATTAATAATTGTGAAAAAAATACCAAAATTAAAAAAGAATATAAATGTATTTTCAGTATCCAAACTTTCTATTTTTTTTTTTTTTTACAAATTATACCCAATATTTTCATATAAGCCACCCACAATTCCAAATCTTTAAAACTTTATTTTCCCACCCCACCTCCACCCCTCTTCATCTTCTTCCCCATACCACTTCATCCTAACCTTTTGAATACCTAACCGACTCATCTTCCATCTTCTTCCCCAATCCAGTAAATAAAAATCCAAAATCCAAAAACCAAAAACCAAAACCAAATTACAAAAATCCCCACCCAAAATAGACATGTTAATTAGACAAGAATGAGATTTACCTGAAGGTTCATAGCAAAAACCAGAGAAACTTATGCCAAGTTGCACTGTGGAGAAGTTTTTAAGTTATTTCTTGCTGAAAGACTTTTATTTTAAGGAGTTCTTTTCCTCCTTCCAATAAAGAAAAGAAGGGGAATTGGAAAAGCATGGTTACTAAAAAGGAGTGATATGCGATTTATTGTTCTGCAGGAGACTTTTTCGACATGCCAATCGTGAAAGAAAGTTGTTAACTTGTGATAGTACAATGGAAATCAAATTCTCCACCAATCAAAGTAATTTGATGATAAAGCAACACAAGCTGTGTTAAAAATGCTTCATACCAGAAAAAGTGGCAAAGGGACCAAACTCTAGTTCTTGTCCATTTATTGTTTCTCAACATAGCATCAACATTGTTTTAGGGGGGATTTTTGTATTTTGGTTTTTGGATTTTAATTTACTGGGTTGGGAAAGAAGATGAATGAGGAGTGTGTTAGGATGAAGCGGGTTGGGGAAGAAGATGAAGATGGGAGGGCATGGGTGGGAAACATAATATTTTAAATATTTGAAATTGTGGGTGATACATATAAAACTATTGGGTCTGATTTGTAAAAAATAGAAAGTTTGGATGCTGAAACTACAATTATTCTTTTTTAATTTTGGTAATTTTTATAGTTTTTAACAATTAAACTAATGGATCTTGACGGTAGGGGGTATTTCAAACAAAAAGTTTCAAAGAAGGGGGTTTTCTATGATTCCGATAGATAGGGGTATATAGCAAATGAACAAATTTGTAGGGATTTTTCTTCAATTAATCCTTTTAAGTTTTGATTATAATCTCTCAATTACAACCGTAAACAAATTTCTCAATTACAAGATTCCAATCAAAGCATCACTTTTTAATTACACGTGCTATTATTCTTGATTTTTCATTGTTTCCTTATCTCAGAGTCTTTGGTTATACTACATATACATTACAATTTACACATTTATTTATCAATAAATGACAAAATGAGACTTGACTGAGTCAAAATCTTACCAACCGAATAAAAAAATTCTTATAATTTCTTTTTGCCAAATTGGGTGTAATATATTCGTGTTATGTTTAAGTGGTAAAGAGATTTCGATAGTTTTAATTCAATTTATCGTTACTTCATCAATCTCTGAAAAAAATTACTTTATATTTTGCTATAAATTAATTTTCTTTTACCTCCAATCATCCTCATTTCAAAAGTGCCCTTATTTAACTCTGCTTATCTTCTTTGAAATAATATCAAGTGCCTCTAATTGCAAAGACTACCTAAGCCAATAATTGATTCCTCCTAAAATGACTCCTCTAATTGCTCATCATTGAGGGAAATCGCTAGAAGGTCTGATTTTTTATTTGGGAGAAATGCTAATTATTTAGGAGTTTATAAGACTTTCTAGGTGATACCTTTCTTTTTACTCAATTGCTTGATTTTTATCGCCAAGTTAATATGTTCAATAGAAAATATGCATAGGGATATGAAAAACTTCAGAAAAAAAAAA
>CAIGRT010064693.1:0-22923 GCA_903798405.1 Fraxinus platypoda | reverse complement strand
AATCTTTACTTTTTGGTATTTGTATGTGACAACTTATTATTTATATGTTATTAAATTAGATTACGTTAATTTGTAAAAGTTAAGATTGGACTTGGTATTTGTATCTACCTTTTGTTATTAGTATTAGTATCTACTTTCAGGTGTATTTATGTAGTATTATTCTAAATGTTAAAAAATTTAATTATAGTACGGAACCGAACAGAATCGAACCGAACCCCGAAGGGTTCCAGAATTATATCTGGAACCGACGGTTCCATTTACTAAATACCCGAAAATTTCTAGAACCGAAAAAAACCGAACCGAACCGACCCGCGCCCACCCCTAAGCCTTGGTAAGCATTACCCTTTAGTTTTTGTTGTTATATGTTGATTTTATATATGGGTTTTTAAGTAAAATTATTATCGTTTTTCTTAAAGTTCACTACTCCTGCTGGAAAGAATACAAGGTAGCATAGTATACACACGTATAAGATAGTTTATTAACTCTCTCTCTCTCTCTCTCTCTCTCTGTGTGTATTTTTGTTTTTTTAAAAACTTTCAAGTCCTCTTGTTGAGGAATTATTGAAATATCGCGTTTTTCAAACTCAACAATGTCTACAACCACAAAAATGTAATTAGAATAATATACGAATTTGGGAATTTTAGGGAAATAATTGTCTACAATTAATATTTTATTTCAGAGTTATAAGCCTAAAAGTAGTAGTTTGCATATTTTACTTTTTCTTTTGATTAATTATTTGTAAGTGGCATTTGTGGTTTTGATTTAGTGAGTTAATTAAATAGCATAGAACATCCCTATGTGGCTGAATTTACCAGGCATATTTATAAGTTCCAATAGTTTATTGGATCGCATTACTATTTATATATTTCAGGATTGGGTTCCGTATCACTTTAAGGCAAAAAAACACTGTACTTCTTTATATATTTCCTTAAGATTATTTATGTTCTTTCTGCAGGAATTTCGCTTACTTTATTGAAGGTGAAATATGGCTATTTTTGGGATACAGGGCTTGCAGCTGGCATAAATATTCGAAGTGCATTGGTTTTTCTTATCGCATTTGCCATCCTACTGCTTCAGTCATTTAATGATAGAGTGTATTTTCCAAAATGGTACCTGAAAGGTTTGAGGGAAAGCCCAACGCACTCTGGGCCATTCGTTAAGAAAATTATCAATCTGGACCGGAGATCATACATTAGATTTCTAAATTAGGTGCCAGATGCAATGAAAATGCCTGAACCGAAGCTCATCGATCATGCAGGATTGGATTCTGCCGTCTACTTTCGAATTTAATTTTGGGGTATGCTTAAATATTGCTATTTCTTATGCTTTGAGTGTTTACTTTTACATCACATCCTCGAGACTACTAAATCTTACCAACAAATTGACTTTCAAGAAATGAAGCTTTAGTCTAAGAGGAATATTTGCAAATTTAAGTCCCAATAGCACAGGAACAGTCTCGAGATAACTGGGGAAGGTCGGATTCATTACATAGGGATAGTTATTGCTTTATATAAAGTACAAAAATGACAATGACAAGAATGTTATTAAGCTATCAAATTGCAAACAATAAGATTGGTCGACTATAAACCAAAGCATTGTCGAAAATAGTGTTTATACACAATTCATTGTTGGTTTTTGTTATAAAGTAGCATATTTTTTCAAGGTTATGTTCACAACTTTTGACGTAGCACTTTGCTCCTCATCACCACCACCATATTTAAAAAAGGAAACTACGTTACCGTGTTGTATTGCAGTATTTGGGAAGAGACTGTGAAAGTAATAAGGTTTTTGACTTGCAACAGAAAGGGTTGCCATTGAATTTCTTCAAAAGAGTTGTATGCAACAGAAAGGGCTGCCATTATACATTTACGGCGTGTTTGGCTGGATAATGTATACCAAACATGTGCTTTTAGTTTATAATTGTGCAATTTGTCAAGAAACATTCAAAGGTTTGGCTTCAATTTGCTTATATCTTTATGATTTATACATTTATGGCATGTTTGGATGGATAATGTATACCAAACATGCGCTTTTAACTTATGATTGGATTTTGTTTTGTATTCTTTTATTTCCCTGCTACTTGATTTCTGCATCCATTTACTTTTACAGTTTTAAGTGTTATATTGTGATAACTTGGAAGGAAGAAAACCATTTTTTTTCCTTTACAGGAGGAAAATGGAATTTTTTGTTATGAGATTATAGATTGGGATTTGTTCGATCACTAGAACTTGCTTAATTAATATGTTACCCAATTCTTGGATTAAATTTAATTGAAGTGATGATAATATTTTGAGCTTTTCCGGTGGAAACCTAATAATGTGGCTTTCCCTTTCATACCAGTGCCCTGAAATGTGTCTCAAGTATTATACGAATCTTTGACATTGTTTTTTAATTCTCTTTTCATTGAAAGTTCTCTGCTTGAACTTGAGCCTTGATGTGTTCAAATATTTATCCAACTTTGGTGACAGAAAAGACACAGATCAATGGCATCCGAATCTGATGTGGGAGTAACTGTAAGTGAAAATCAACAGCCACAACCAAAGATACAACTATATCCCACCTCAACAGCTGAAATATCCTCCTCGTGGAAAGGTCTCTGTAAATTTCTCTTTGAAGAGAATGTCAAAGCATTTCGTAGGATTGTGTAAGTTCTAACACCTATTAGTTTAAGATTCATTGCCGAAAATAGTATTACACTTTAACATGTTTTTGTATGACTCAGAATTCATCCAAGAATTCTGGTTGATGTGAGCAATAGATATGTCAACAACTATTATGGGTTACGACACATCGGCCCCCATCATGGTTGCCCCAACTGCGATGCACAAATTGGCACACCGTGAAGGTTTTTTTATATTTACTTACAATAATATATTTGATTGAATATTATAAACCTAGATTCAAACTTGAGTGTTCTGTTTATTATAGGAGATAATGCAATAGCCAGAACACCTGCTGATGTGACACCATAATGGTAATACCTAAAAGAAGTTTTATTGTATTTTCACTTTCTGAGGTGCTCAAATTTAAATAGTAGCCTAAAACTATAGGCATTGTCCTTCATGTCAATGTGCACGTTGGAGGAGATTGCTTCCAGCTGCGACGCTGTTCGCGTCTTCCAATTATTTGTATCCCTCGGTGCTCTTAATTTCAAAAACATATTCATCTGAATTCACATTTCTGGCAGATTTAACAAAATCGTCATCTCTCTGACAACAAGTGCACAAGAAGCGTGAAATATCGGCTCTGGTGGTGCAAAGAGCTGAAAGAAATGGGTTCAAGGATATAATTTTTACTGTTGATGCTCTTAGACTTGGTCGTAAGGAGGCAAACATTAAGAACAAGTGAAATTCAATATCTTTTCCTTCTAGAATTTACTGTTATTATTCTTTTTATTTTCTTTTTCACTTATATGGAATAATAGTTTCAAACATTTCCCTGATGTAGCTTAGTAACCCATGATAAATTATGCAGGATGATTTCACCTCAGTTGAAGAATTCTGAAGGTTTACTTTCGGAAAAAGTTCGTATTGTTTCGCAGAGTGAAGTTGATGTTGTATGATTATTTTCGTTTTTTGGGCTCTTCAAATTTGACTTGAAGATATAATTTTTTTCTTCTCTATTTTTTTTGTTAGCAGAATTCATTATTTGATGTGGGTTTTGTTCTTTATTTCTCCTTAATTTGAGATTAAATGAATTAAATTGTTCCAGTATGTTATGGATTTCGTTTTTGGTTCTTCCTCATTTAGATGTATTTTCATATGTGTTTCTTGTAAACATATCAAATTTGGAGTTTATGGGAGTGGTCTTAGTTTTCACTTTCATGATTCTATGAAAGAATTGTATTCAATGTATCAATTTAGGCAATATCGACTTATAATTATACTTATCATAATTTTCAAAAGTGCAGGAAATTTGTCAAGTGTGTATATAGTTGTTTAAATGAATCTTCATTTTTAGTTAATTATGGTCTTGTCTTTCTATTGATTGATTGTATCGGTTATTTGCAGATGGTTACTAAATGAACTCTGAAGATGAAAGACGGCGTAAAAATTGGGGCTTTAAAGAAGTAGGCAATAAATGCTTCAAACAAATTCGCTCATTCTCTTAAGAAAAGGGGGAGAAGGAAAATTCACTATAGGGTTTTTTCAGTTTCCATCGAGGATGTACACAGTTCAAGAGAAGGAGAGTTCTGTCTATGATCCGCGCTCCTTCAGTAGATCTGGAAAATGTAATTTGCGTCACAGAATTAAGGTCATATGTTGCACATGACATTTGAAGCATTTTGTTTGCTGTTCCTCAATAAACTTGTGATACTCTCATTTTTTGCTGGATCACTTGTTGTCTTGGAGACAGAAGAAACAATCGGTTCAAGTATGTCTACTTATTAATTTGATCATGTTGATATTTATTATTAGATCATATTGATAATGATTAGTTTATTTTCTTTTATGTTAATTACTGCAATACTTCTTTATGTGCTTGGGTACCTCCATCCAATGTTGGCTGCATTGTCGACCAGTTAGTTTAAATATGGTAGCAGTAGCACATTGTTCACTGCTTGTGCTAAGGATGCTAATGAACAAATTTTTCCTTTAGCTTTTCGAATTGGAGAGTCAGAGAGTGATGCTTCTTTGGAGTGGTTTTTTATCAAGTTGAAGGAAGTGATTAGAGATCATGAAGAGTTGGCTGTAATTTCAAACATGGATACAAATATCAGTAGAGCCCTTGAAAAAAATATCCAAATGTTAATCATGGAGAATGATGTATGCACAAATCATCTGCTAAACAATATGCAACTAAAATTTGGAGATATAGGCAAAGCTCAATCTGTTTTCTTTTATAATATGCACAAATCATTTGCTAAACAATCATGGCTTTCATTCGCTGCACGGAAGCTACTTAAAGTCAATACATTAGCAAAAGCAATTTGTGGTCAGAAACACAAGGTACTTCATTAATTTTCTTCTTTTCTTTTTATTTCATATTTGATTGCTTTTAGTGTAGATATTGTTATAGTTCAATTGCACGTTCAAATTATAAAACATTAATAAGAATCCATTGTTTGAATCCATCTTTGAAGTTTTCACTTTCCGTAGATTAAAAATTTTGATCTTATATTCACTGGTTAAGGCCAAAATACATTACCTCAAAAGTGAGGTCTACTTAAAGTAAAGAAAGTTTGATATTTTATGCTATCATCTTGAGATAAATGTTTCAACCGAGACATGGATATCTATTTTCATTGTTCTTTAAACTTGTTTCCATAGTTCACTTGATTGATGAGGTTTTTATGTTTTTGAGCAAGGAATGACTATTTGCATTTCATTTCCATACCAAACTTGGTTTTTACATTATTGCTGTGAATCATTTACTCTTCCTCTTGCCCCAACCTTTATCTCCCTAGGTGTTCTCTTCTATACTAATGAAGAAGCTCGGGCTTCAAGAAAATCCTTTCCAACAGTAACAAATAAAGGTGTCAAATTGTTTGAAAGTCTCTTCTTTACGACTTTCCATTTCCACACTTTCTTCATCTGCCATATCTTTGTTTTTCTAATTATGACATTAATTTTTGTCATTCTATTCAGGTTTTTACCTTCGAAGGTTCCAACCATCGTACAACCATTCATTTTTGTCATCCTATTACTTTGGTACAATTCTAAACAGTGTTTTTATTCATGTTTTTGACAGCTCCATAGCCACATGTTACTCAAAACTTCAATGACATTATGCACTCATTCATAGTCATGGATGCTAATGTAGTCACTATTGAGAATTCCGAGTCAGATGAGAAGATTCTTTCAATTTTCTGTGAGTGGGTGAAGTGTGGTGCGGGCATTGGCCTCGGTGGTGCTGGTGTATGTTTTTTGTTGTCTTTTAGGGTTTGAAAATGGGTCGGTTATGTAAAAATATCACAACTGCAGTGCCAATAGAGTGGCCCTCTATTATGTCCCCTCTTCATCCTTTACCCCTTGATTACAACTTTGTGAACAGTGATCTTTTTTCTTTTTTTTTTTATCAAGGGAAGTGTCATACATCTTTTTGTTTTTTATCTTTTTCCATTCTTGTTCCATAAATGTCTGTGAAAGATCTCTTCCTGGTATCAGGGCTAGCCCAAGTGCAGCTGCAGTTTCACATTTTTTAAGAGTCGAGATGCTTCCATCTGGATATCTGATCCGGCCATGTGAGGGTGGATGGTCAATCATTCATATCTTTGATCACCTGAATCTCAAGGTTAGATGCGACATTAAACATAATACACTAAATTTTCTTGGATGTTCCGAACTTAATTAGTAACATGGCTCCTATTTCCAGGCCTGAAATGCGTCAGAGGTGCTTCGGCCTCTACCGAACATTATAGCGCATAAAATGACTATTGCGGTGAGTATGACTATTTAATATCGTACATAGTTGAGTCTTTATAAAGATCATTCAAAGATTCATCTATTGACTAAAGAGTTAAGACCGACTGGATTTTCTACTGATCTTGCATTTACTAATGTTGCCCATCCTTATATTATATTTTACTATCCCAGATGCACTACGAAAAATCTACCACTTGGCTTTTTTAGTTCTTTTTCCATGTTGCTAAAATCTATAGTGACCGTTCTTTTTGGATTTTGTTACAAAGGCACTACGATATATCAGGTAGATAACTCAGGAGACAAGTGGTGAGATAGTATACAGACTTGGCCGGCAACCAGCTGTTCTACGCACATTCAGTCAGAGATTAAGCAGGTAGATACCACTATGTTTTGATCCTATTTTGGCTTGTATCTAGGGACATGTAATGCACAACAGTGTAAGCTATCTTTTATGTTTGCTGTTGTAGTTGAATTTTAATGGATTGCAATTAATAGAATATTTCTCCTATGCAGAGGCTTTAATGATGCTATTAACAACTTCAATAATGATGGCTGATCATATTGAACTCTAACGGGATTCAAGATATAGTAGTGGCTATCAACTACTCCAAAAACCTAAGTACTGGACCAGTCAGAATGCCTACGAGGCTTTTCACATCACTACTAAGAAATTACCTTTCAGTGAAATTATTACTTCCGGCACGAGTCTAATAATATACTTATCTTAACATGTAAATATCCTTAATATGGTATGATGCTTGGCAAAATGACGGAGCATGCAAATTGTTGAAGCTATGGTTCTTTCTGTTGTTCTTTCATGGATGTGTAGTATAGGTAGGTTTATCAATTACTCGGTATAGGTTATTACTATTTAATTGTGCATATTTGTCATCCATAATGCAATATTTTGACACGCTAACAATACCTTCAAAATAGTACAACCTGTACATTGTACGGGCAGCGAGTGGTCTTTATTCAAATGTCTAAAGTGGTCAAAAGAAAAATGATTATCATGGTGTAATATAACTACCTTTTTTATATATTCTAAGAAGAAAAGATGTAACTAGTATCACAACTTTGGCAACTATCACATGAGATGAAAGCCTCAAAAATTTAAATGAAGATCAGGGCATATTTTCTCCTATTATAGAATGTTATTATAAAAATATGAAAAAATGGCAGTTGCAGTCTGAATCTTTCACCAAGTCCTAACATCTCATTACGGCATCCACAGTCTCAAACCTTTCAATTCATTACAGTCGGAGGACAAAATTGTAACTTTATATTTTCCACGTGAAATAATTAGAGAGAGAGAAGAAAATTAAAAATACTATTCATCTTCTTCCTCAAACCCTGACCCCTACACCGCAACCACACCACGCGATGACAACCAATCAAATTCGCCTACCCTCACCCACTCGCCACAGTTATTGCCACCGCCACCGAGTTACAAATGAATTGAGCCCAACAAGTCCTCTAGAGCAGAGTGTGTGATAACATTGCAAGGCATGTAAGCACATGTTTCGTTAGCACATACTTTCTGGTAAGCCAACACTCAAATCTTATCAAATAATTGTTCGAATTGGTAACATTTTTCTCGAGTTCTCGAAAATTTTCAATCCACATTTGAGAACAAACTGCAACTCCACATTTGGAAAATGTAAAGTAGCAATTTTAACCTTAACCTTCTAAAATTGGTTAATTTTTTTATTTTCTGGTCAACTGACGGTCAAATAGACGAAATCCTCCGACTGCAACTCATTGAAAAGTTTGGAACTGTCGGTGTCATAAATTAAATATTAGGATAAAACTTGCAACCCATTGAAAAGTTTGGGACATCAAATGTTATTTTCCCTAAAAATATTGAATAATCCATCCATTTTAATTTCTAGTGAATGACCATTATTTTATTCTTTTCCATAGGAAGAATGAAGTATTATTTGTCGTATCCTACACCAATAGGACAGTTTCCTTGAGAAAATATCCTCAAAAATGACGAAACTCAAAGTACTCCACTTAACCACTGCAACCTTTACATTACAGTTACACTCTTGCTTCAACACATCTTTCTCTTCACTCTCTCTTCTCCCCGAGAATAAATTCCCTCCCCGTCCTAGGCCCCTCTGTCTCTCTTCCAGGTATCTCTCCCCCACCCGCCCCCAACCTACCCCAGTCCACTCTCTGTATGTATTTGTGTATTTATGATGTATCGTATTATAATTTGTAAACTGGGTTGATTTGTGTTTTGTGATTTGATTTGATTAGTTAATAACCCATTCCAATTAGCAATTTTCTATGCGTTATTTACGTGGGTTTTTTTCCTTCCCTTTTTTTGTTTTTGTGTAGGAGAGTTGACTTTTAATTAGCTTTATGGTATACTATTGGAGTGTGTATTTTGTTCTTTTGCTTAATCCATTGAATTTTTTGTAATGGTTCCACAGTTGGACTATTTGAAATGATACTGCAAGAAAATATAAATTCTTGATATGGTTTGCACACTGGCTCGTTTTTGTTTAGTATTACTGAGTTGAATATCAAATTATTTCATTGCTATTTTGAAGGAAATTGATGAGATGGACAAACTAAATTCAGGATCTTGATGTACATGTAAAGCAGTTAGTACCGGGAGCTTAATATTTTCATCTACTTTTGATAATGAGAGTAGTGCTAAAGTTATAATTAGGAAACATATAGTCTTTTCAATTATTTTTCTTCTTTCTGTATTTGACTGTACTTAAAGTTTGCTTGCTTCAGAATTTGATGATGAGTGGAGATTCCATAATATTCTAAGTTTTTTAGATGGAAAAGTAAATTCTTATGGATGTGTTGTTATTTATACATATGATGAATATGAATGCAATTTTTCTTTGTGTTTACTTTCAGAATTTCAAATTAAAGAAGACGGGGAAATGACAACATGGTTAAAAGGAAATATTTGCTATTATAATTTATTTAATTGTCAATGAAAGCAATAGAGGGATAAATAACAATTAGAGGAGTGGTCTCGTAAAATTTTCATTGCACTAGCTATTTTTGAGAAATTGTGAGTTCAAACATTTCTTTCAATAGGAAGACAAAAGTAATATGGAAATGATTTCCATTCTTTCCCCCCTGTTGTTATTCGTATGATCTAGAGTGCTAGAATGGTGCGAAAGCAAATACAAGCAAGCAGAAGTTTAAAAAACTAGTCGTTACATGTACTGTAATTTGCATAAATTGAGAACGTCTAAGTTAAAATTTTGGCTCATAATGAATGGTTGTTTAGAGATTTTTAGCTATGGGGGATGATCTGCATCTGTTTTTCTTTTCCCAGGTCAAGTTTTACTTAAAATAGTGAAGTTAACTTTTGAAAACTTATTTCTGTTGACGAAAATATCATAGAATTTTTGAGAAGCAGTATTCAGCAAATTGGTAGGAGACACTCTTTTCTTCTGTCTGTCCATGTCTGTCCATCCAGCTCTGTCTCTCTTTTGTTTCCTTGATATAAGAAAATAGAGAGATTTGCATAATTTGATTATGATGGTTATTTTATTTTTATTACCTGCTTCCTAATTTCTATCCAGTTTTCAATCATTTATGTCTGCAATAATTAATTTGCATTTCTTTATCATTGAAGTAGAAAGTTTTCAGTTTCCTCAGCAATGGAAAGTGCTGGAACCAACTCTATAAAAGAAACGCCAGCAGGTTTTGATGCGGCTGCAGAAGAAGAATATGAATCTCTGTCTAAATTGCTCAAAGAGTTCTCCGACATTCCGGCCATTGATAAGGCATGGACTTTTGCATCTCAAAATGGTATGTCTCCTTAAGTTTGTCTGCAAATTTCCCTTCTAATCTATAACTCTTATTTTCATCAGTCAATGTTGTTTGCTCAATTTTATAGTTAAAGCCAATATCTGTGACTTTTTGTTGTTGGTTTGTGTATCTTACTGCATAACAAGGTTCTCAGGCCATGTTTTCGATTAGCCAAGCAAATCTTTTGGCCAATAAGAGGAGGAAATCCATACTTACCGGTCATATTCTAAAAGAAAGCAACAATTCTATAAGCTTTCATTGGGCTCCATTTCCAATTGAGGTTACAGACGTCTCTGTGATGGTACCCTTCCCGTCGGGTTCAAAACTTCTTATTGTTCGAAATTCTGAAAATGACTCTCCAACCCATTTTGAAATCTGGGGTCCTTCTGAAGTGAAAAAGGATATTCCAATTCCGCGCTCTAAGCATGGATCGGTATATTCAGATGGATGGTAAACTTACTCTATCTGTGCACAATCATATATATGCACACAGCACACCTTATGATATGGCATGTAGAAGTACTATCGGGAGTCACTTGTAGTTCTGCTTTCTTTGGCATAATTGCAATTTTAAATGTTTTTTTTCGGTGGAAGGTTTGAGGGAATTTCATGGAACTCTGATGAAACTCTCATAGCTTATGTTGCTGAGGAACCGGATCAACCCAAGCCTGCATTTACTGATCTAGGATACAAAAAAGGGGGTTCTACAGATAAGGATTGTGGTATCTGGAAAGGCCAAGGTGATTGGGAAGAGGACTGGGGGGAAACCTATGCTGGGAAAAGGCAGCCTGCTCTTTTTGTTATCAGTGTAAACAGGTATGAATTATCTACATCTAGTAGTATATATGCCATGAAAGAATGACAAGTTAAGCTCTTCATACATGCTGGATTCATTGTACTAGATGAGATTGTACAATACAATAAACAAAGTTTGGCTTCTTTTTCTATCTTAAGTCATGTACTTTCCAATCTACTTTGCCAAACATGCCATTCAGGTATTAACTCACAAAACGAACATTCTGCAGTGGAGAAGTATGTGCCGTTGAAGGTGTAGGAAGGTCATTGAGTGTTGGCCAAGTTGTATGGGCTCCATCAACTGAAGACCAGCATCAATATCTGGTTTTTGTTGGATGGCCTTCTGATGCTAGAAAGTTAGGCATCAAATATTGCTACAATAGGCCCTGTGCATTATATGCAGTCAAAGCTCCATCTTTTGAATCAGAAGCAACTCAAACCAGGTAAAATACTAGCTATAGCTAAAATTGCTTGTTTGATTCGCTACATTATTTTATGCTAGATACTTTTGGAGATTTCTCTTTCAGTTTGATTCAGTTGCCTTATTATGCTCTTGACATAATATTGTTCCGTCTTCACAAGGAATGCAACTGAAGATATGCCCATAGTTAATCTGACTCGAAGCATATGCAGCGCATTCTTTCCACGGTTCAGGTATGACTACCATTAGTGCGAAAGAAAGAGACGGATGCGTATTGGTTTTCTGTGCAGTCTTAATCTTGTGCATTTTCCTTAAAATTCTGATGTTATTTAGCCAAATCTTGTGTAGCCTTAGATTATGTGATGAATTCTATTATTCATGTTAAGTGATCACTGTGATTGATTTTCTCCTGACAGAATTGATTATTGTTGTTTAATCTATTTTCAGTCCAGATGGGAAATTCCTCGTCTTTTTGTCTGCAAAAAGCTCTGTTGACTCTGGGGCACACTCGGCAACAGATTCTCTTCATAGAATAGATTGGCCTACTGCTGGAAAACTAGGTCCATCATTCAAAGTTGTTGATGTGGTATGGTTTGTTCCATTGATCTTCAAATGCAAATGATGACTTCACAAATGACCTAAAGGCATAGTCATCGTGGATACATTTGGATTTTCCCGCTATGGATATTGTGCTACTATTTTGGTTTAACTGGATACATTTTCTTTCGGTTTCTCCCTTATCTATTGTAATAGGAACAACCATATAAAAACATTGGGCATGTATAATATTGAATAAATGTTCGCCACATTTATTGTGTCTCATCCTATGTGGCATCTGTAGGTTCCTGTTGTGATGTGTCCTGAGGATGGGGCCTTTCCTGGGCTTTATTGTTCAAATATTCTTTGTGGACCATGGCTTTCTGATGGACACACAGTGGTTTTATCGTCTGTCTGGGGTAGTGCTCAAAGATTACTCTCTTTGAATGTATTAAGGTAACTTTTTGTTTTGTGGATCAATCTCAAATATATATAGTCCTGGGTTTAAGGCACTGTTGGTCACTCAGTTAATAGAAAATTTCATGCTAGTCGCTGAACTTTCTTTGTTCTAAAGTGATCACTGAAGTTCAGTTTTTGTTTCAGTTAAGTCAATCTGTAAAAAAATTGTTATTGTTTCTAACAGAATGTCCTATGTGAAGAATGGCAATCTGATGCAGCATCTACATGGAGGTCTTCCATATTATGTTATTCATTCCTTTAAAAATACTAACAAATGCTAAATGAGTGACTTAACTGAAACAAAAATTAAACTTGAAAATAAGTTGAATGATTAACAGTGGTTTTTACTCATTAATCCTTGTCAACCTTTCTTCTTGTATAACACTGGTGCTTTCTCACTTTCAGTGGAAATGTATCAGTAATCAGCCCTTACAGCTCAAACTTTTCTTGGAATGTCCTTGCTCTTGATGGGGACAATATTATTGCTGGTAAGATTGAGTGCTTGTATTTTCAAGAAGTCGTGTATGAGTATTTTAAAAGAGTGTTATCAGAATTTACTTTCTACCACAAATGAAATAATCTTTAAATTACATTCCTATTTGAAGTATGTAGCAGCCCAATTGATATTCCTCAAATCAAGTATGGTTATCCCGTTGGGAAGACAGCCGGAGATGCCCAATGGGATTGGTTAGATGTTTCAAGCCCCACAACAAAATGCTCTGAAAAGGTATCTTCGATTTTAATTCTGTAGTATGAGAACTTCTCTATTTTGTGAAAGCTTTTGAGATTGTTCCATGATTTTGCCTAGGCTATGTCTTTGTTGGCATCACAAGAATTTAATATAATGAAGATTCCTGTTAAGGATGTCTCCGAGAACCTTACGAAAGGTACTTGAACTTTATGGTTTATTTAGGACTTTTTCAATAGAAAGAGAAGATTACTTAAGACTGATATTATGATTTGGATAATACATTTTTAGTTCATGATTCCTTGAGGACCTGATACTTGTAGTTTCGAAGGAATGTTATTGCGAAACTGAAATTGCAATGTGATACTAGATAGCAGAAAGTACCATTTGGAAGTTACTTCCTTAGTTCAAATGTTGCATGTGCCCCCTGAATTCCAGCTTACATGGATGTCCACCAAATAAATTGACAATATGTAGGCACTTATTTCTAGACCAGGAATAGAAACAGATACTTTCTTGCATGCAAGATCTTGATTTGTTGTGGTGTAGTGCCAATTTATTTAATTTCGTATTAGAATTATCGCAGTAAATAATATATGAAATGTATGTGATTATAGTTATGTAAGACTAACATACGGATGAGAATCTGCATTAAATGACATCAATAATATGTGAAGATCTTTTGAAACAGATTAATACATTAAAGAAATGAAGATACATCTGAAGAGATGTAAACAAATAACAAGATAACTTATTAACCTTATTCTCATTAATATAATATCCATGCATAAAACAAAAAAATCAGAACTAAAATATTAATTTTAAAAATCAACCAACTATATGTTAGTCTGTCAAATATGTATAAATGTTACAAGAATAAACTTAAAAGTATGGTCATTATCATCTGAGACTACCCGGTTTCCTCCAGTTTGACTTTTGATCCATTGCCTTGATATCATTAGGGTTTTGGTTTCACTCCTTTAGGGGACGTGTGAGTAAAGGGTCTCTGATATGTTGCATGGACTTGTGTTCTTTGTGGATTCGTCAGTAAGCAGCTTCATGTAATCTTTACTTGTATTGCTCTGTGTTAGTTTATTCTTTTGACTTGTTTTAGGTGCAAGCAAACCGTTTGAAGCTATATATGTATCCTCCAAGTCTAGGAAGGGTGACGCACTCAATCCACTAATTGTAATCCTTCATGGCGGCCCTCACTCTGTCTCAGTAACAAGCTTCTCGAAGTCTTTAGCTTTCCTCAGCTCGCTTGGTTACAGCTTGCTAATTGTAAATTACAGGTGAGCAATGGGGCATCCGCTTTCCTTTCTTTCTACTCAAATTAATACTAAGAGTCAGCGTGGGTACTATTTAAAATATAATCGGAGATATTAATTGTCAATACTTCTAGTCTATGTAGATATATTTTTTAGCTTTCAAGTTTTATTCCATATGTAAAAGATAGTTGATAAGCACATGAAAGTCCAGAGGTATTCCTCTAAAAGATTTATGATTGAATACATGTTCTTTTATCTACTGGTGCAGAACTCCTTGATCTTTGTTTAACAAATGTTCATATGAAAGTGTAATCAATTTCCGCATTTTCCACGCTTGACTCGATATTCTTGAATTGCCTCATATGACTGCACATATCTGAACTTCTAAGCCTTCAACATGTTCCATGGGATAGCAATACTAATTAGTTTTTTGACATGATAAGTATATATTTTCAATGGGCGTATGAGATTTTTACATAGTGGTAATCAATGGATAATGTTCCTATTTTTTTACTTTCTTTCAGTGTCTATGAAGTAAAAATAGTTTTTTTAGTCCCTTAGCTTCTCTTTTATGTTAATATGAGCGTGTTTGGCTGAGCTTAGAAAGTTATAATTTCACTTATAAGTAAATTTTATTCTCTTTTATGTTAATATGAGCGTGTTTGGCTGAGCTTAGAACGTTATAACTTCACTTATAAGTAAATTTTAAAATAACACTTTTTAGTTGATCAATATTGAAAATAAGTTATTTTGAAAACAAGAGTTGCTTTCTAATAAGAAACTTTTTTTACTTAAAACTAAGGAAATTGTAACTTATTCAAACATGTTTAGAAAGAGAGTTACTTTTACTTGTATTTAAGCTTAGCCACACATTCTCCAAGCACTTGTGTGTAGTTTCTATTCACTCGTTTCTCATGATTTTAGTTCACTTTCACTTTTCGTGCAAAACAATTGAAAAGCAAAGATGACATGTCGCTCTACAGCACAATACACCTCTAGTGTGCAACTTAGTCAAGCTAAAAGGTAATATCAACTTCTTGATCATTAATAGTACTTGATCAAAGTATAATCTTCTATGGCCAACTTTGTTGCAGAGGTTCATTGGGATTTGGTGAGGAAGCATTGCAGTCTCTTCCTGGGAAAGTTGGGTCTCAGGTGCTTGCTATTTTTCTCGATGTTCTTTTTCTTCACATAATTAAAATTGTTCCTCGACAAAAATAATTTTTTTCTACAGTCGCTTTCTCGACTCTAATTTTTCTGGCTTTATATTAATGCAGGATGTCAATGATGTACTCACTGCTATAGACCATGTTGTTAATATGGGACTTGCTGATCCGTCTAAAATAGCTGTGCTTGGTGGTTCACATGGTGGATTTCTGACAACACACTTGATTGGTCAGGTAGAGTTCTGTTACAACTTTGGTCATTTGCATTTGTACTAGGCCACTTGTCATACAATTTGTTGGGCCAAACAAGTTTATCATCGTATAATATGACTAAATGGCTGATGTCAGAAATGAATTATATGCTTGTCTCTTCAGGCACCAGACAAATTCGCTGCAGCAGCTGCGAGGAACCCTGTCTGCAACGTGGCTTTGATGATTGGTACAACTGACATTCCTGATTGGTGTTACTTTGAAGCATATGGAAGCGAGGGAAAATCTAGGTTTACGGAATCCCCTTCAGTCGAACACCTGGCTCAGTTTCACAGCAAGTCTCCAATCTCTCACATCTCTAAGGTGTGGTTTTCATAATCAGATCTGGATGATTCTTGTAAATCAGAGAAATAAATAAAATGATCAAAATCGAGGTTTCATTTCATCTGTCATTGATTTCACACGCCCTCACACATAGCTTGATCAATATAGTTTCAAGGATCCTGATAGTTGTTATAAGAGCATGACTAGAGTGTCTGATTTTGTAGTTTTACAAGTACAGTTTTGGATTTACTGGAGTTGATGTTTTATGTTGAACCTGTGTTCTGTTAATTTTGCAGGTCAAAACTCCTACACTCGTCCTCTTAGGTGCTCAGGACCTGCGCGTACAAGTTTCTAACGGATTGCAAGTAAGATTTCTTATCTTGAGTTAATTGGAACAAATCATGGACATATACCCCACACGGCTGTATATCCTGAAATCTCTTACATAATTACAGATCCGGGATTATGATATGTATATATAGTATATGTTTGTCTATATTCTTGAACAAAAATTATGAAACTATGATATTTTTCCCACAAGTAGAACCAACTACGTTATGGAGAAACGCTGATGACATTCGACTACACCTTGAAAACATGTAAAGAATGATCTATTCCGGAGCCATGATTGCTAAGAGTTGTTCTCATATGATGCTATCTGCTTAACATATCGGGAGCTAACTTCTTTTGGTTTTTTGTGCACGTAGTATGCACGTGCATTGAAGGAGAAAGGAGTAGAGACGAAGGTGATCGTATTTCCCAGTGATATGCATGGCATTGATAGGTAAGGTACCATCTTCGTCTTAGTGGTGTCAGTCAGACCAGGATGGTCCGGTTTGCCGTCTCCTCCAGGCCTGTCGCTAAGTGGGCGAGCCATAGTTCCTGGCTAGTTTGACTCGGCTCACCACACAGAGCACTGTTATGAAACTAAGTTTCCCATTTGTTTTTTTCTCTGTTGCAGACCCCAATCAGACTTTGAGAGCTTCCTCAATATTGGAGTATGGTTCAAAAAGTATTGCAAATGACACGTAGAGGCAGAATATTTTGGCTAAAATGTGGCATTTCTTGGGCTTACACCAAGTGTTTCTCGTTAGAAAAGGAAAGAGAATTTTTGTGCAAGAATTTGGTATTATAAAGGATAAATTGCATGTCCTTGGCGTTAAGACCCTTGTTGTATTTCAAGTTTTTCGATCTGTTATCTGTTACACTACTTTCTTGCTTGCATTATCCGTATAAAAAGAGAGTTAAATTTGACGAAAATGCAGTTTCGCTCTCGAGAAACACAATCTGTATAGACATTTGTAATTTTTTGTGTGTATTGTTACAGAGTATTACAATAACTTGTTAGAAGAAGGAATGATAAATTATATTATTGAGACTCCAAAACAACACATCTGTATCCATTACAAACCGAACCCTAACAAAAATTCTCATAAAAAGGTCAAAAACAAAAATAAATAGAGAGAGAGAGAGAGAGAGAGAGAGAGAGAGAAGAAATACGACGAATCTGTTAAAATATCAAAATAAAAAATTATAAGTGTTGGGAGACGGTGTATATATAATAAATAAGAGAGAATTAGGTGGTTACGTAACGTTAATCATAACCAATTTAGTAAATAAGAAAAATTAAATTAAATGCTGTTGTCTTTTCTTTCTTTTTTAATATGTATATTAATATAGTTTCTATTTCTTTTATTTCTACCCAAATGAATATTTAAAATTACTAAAGTTATCGTTTCCTTTTATTGTCTATATAATAAAAATGTTTAACGTCCATTGTACCACAAAAAAAAAAGGACTTTGTCAACGCCGTCTGTGGGAATCGAACCCACGACCACATGGTTAAAAGCCATGCGCTCTACCAGCTGAGCTAAGACGGCTCGCGGAATTCTCTCTATTCTGAATTTCTCTAATGGTGATAGATTTCTAAACGGTTTTTCCAGTTTCATAGTATCTCGCTCATTTTTACTGGTTCAAAGATTTTTTGTTGGCTACATTTATAAGAATATGTTTTCGAGATTTCAGTATTTAGATGCCAATCCCCTTAATTCTACTAAAACCTCATCTCTTGATGTAGCATTTGTTGCCGCACCACCCTTCATGAAATCCAATGATCAACCCAAACAAAAGCAGTACCAGCAAGTTCTTGAGTGGCCGAATGGCGGAAAAATGGCCAAGAAAAGTGGTTTTGTGAATAATCGAGATGGTATAATTAAGGAGAATGGAAATGTTGTGTTGATTTTGAGGTCTGGGAATGACATAAATGGTGTCGTCGAGAAATTGCATGCCCATTGTTCACCGAAAAATGGTGGAAAAAGGGCTGTATTTAAGAAAGATAAAGTGAGCGAAAATGTTATTGTGAAGAACCCAGGTGGCAGAATGGAGAGTAATGGGAAAACTAGGGGTGAAATGAGGTCAAGGAATGTGGGGGAGAAAGTGAAGGTCAAGTGTTCGACGAAATGGGGGAGATATGGAAGGTCTATTCGTTCGATGTTGGAAGCATTGCAGACCGTTAATGATTTGGATGAGGCTTTAAAGCCTTGGGAGAAGAGCTTGACTAATAAAGAAAGAAGCATAATATTGAAGGAGCAGTTGGAGTGGAAAAGGGCATTGCAGATCTTCGAGTGGTTTAAAAGAGATGGTTGTGCTGAAGTTAATGTGATTCATTACAACATAATGCTTAGGATTCTTGGGAAAGCACAGCAGTGGGGTGAGGTTGAGAGGTTGTTGGGCGAAATGGGTAAGAGGAGGATTGAGCTGATTAATTCGACTTATGGAACTTTGATTGATGTGTATAGCAAAGGCGGGCTTACAGAGGAAGCAAGGAAGTGGTTGAAGTTGATGAGTGAATGTGGGATGGAACCGGATGAGGTGACCATGGGGATTGTGGTTCAAATGTACAAAAAGGCAGGTGAGTTTAAGAAGGCCGAGGAGTTTTTCAAGAAGTGGTCATTTACGTGTAAAGTGGAGGGTAGAAATGGTATGTTAGGGAACGAAGGGATTGTTGATGGTGATTTTGGGGCAAATGTTCGTTTGAGCGCCTATACTTACAACACCTTGCTTGACACGTATGGAAAAGCTGGGCAAGTGAAAGAAGCTTGTCGAACTTTTGAAGAAATGCTCAAAATGGGAATTTTGCCAACCACGGTGACTTTTAATACAATGATACACATGTATGGCAACAATAGCCAGCTAGATGAAGTTGGTTCGTTGATGAAAAAAATGGAAAAATTCAAATGCTCCCCTGATACTCGAACTTACAATATTCTCATTTCCCTACACACAAAGTACGATGATATAGAAATGGCTGCAACGTATTTGAAGAAGATGAAGGATGCCTTTCTTGAACCTGATGCTGTCAGTTACCGCACCCTCTTGTATGCATTCTCAATAAGGCATATGGTTGGTAAAGCAGAAGAGCTAATTTCGGAGATGGATGAAAGAGGATTGGAGATTGACGAATTTACCCAGTCATCTTTGACTAGAATGTATATAGAAGCTGGGATGTTGGAAAGCTCATGGTCATGGTTCGAGAGATTTCATCTTGCAGGAAATATGACTTCAGAGTGCTACTCTGCCAACATTGATGCTTTCGGGGAAAGAGGGCATATTTTGGAAGCCGAGAAAGTTTTCAGTTGTTTCTTAGAAGCAAAAAAAATGAGTGTCCTTGGATTTAATGTGATGATCAAAGCTTATGGCATCAGCAAGAGATTCGACCAGGCATGCCGCATCTTTGATAGTATGGAGAAACATAGTATAGTTCCTGACAAATGCAGCTATAATTCACTTGTACAATTGCTAGCTGGTGCAGACCTGCCAGAAAAGGCAAAATTTTATGTCAGGAAAATGCAAGAGGCTGGATTGGTGACTGATTGCATTCCGTATAGTGCTGTGATCTCGAGCTATGCAAAATTAGGTAATATGGACATTGCAGAGGGACTATACAAGGAGATGATTGGGATTGGCTTAAAACCAGATGTTGTTGTTTATGGTGTTCTTTTAAATGCTTTTGCTGATACCGGGAGTGTAAAAGAAGCTACTGGTTATGTAAATACCATGAGAGACCTAGATATACCCATGAATGCTGTTATATGTAAGTCTTTAATCAAGCTTTACACAAAAGTAGGATATTTGAAAGAAGCACAGGAAGCATATGTCATGCTTCAATCCTACGAGGAAGGTCTAGACGTCTATTCCTCAAATTGTATGATTGATCTCTATAGTGAGCGTTCTATGATTTCACAGGCTGAAGAGATTTTTGAGAATCTGAAGAGAAAAGGGGACGCGAATGAGTTCACATATGCAATGATGATGTGTATGTACAAGAGGAACGGAAGGTTTGTGGAAGCTTTTCAGATAGCACGTAAGATGAGAGAACTAGGATTTATGACAGACTTGTTGAGTTATAATCATGTGCTCGGGCTGTATGCATCTGATGGGAGATTTAAAGAGGCAGCAGCCACTTTCGACGAGATGCTGAAGTCTGCCGTCCAACCTGATGGCTCGACATTCAAATCGCTTGGAATTATTCTCTTGAAGTGTGGAGTTCCAAAGAATGCTCTTCGTAAACTTGAACTCATGAGGAAGAAGGATGCTCGGAGAGGCCTGCAAGCATGGACCTCGACCCTTTGTTCTGTGACTGGCATGGACAACGATACTGATGTTTGTGCTGATGATGTCTAGTTACATGCTAACACGAGCTTTTAGTCGTGCATTAGCTTTGCATGCCTCGAATCCCAGGCCATGCTTTAATGTCTTTAAACTGGAGTAAATTTCTTGAGCAATTTAAGCACATGTAATATATTATTTGGAAGTTGGAACTTTAGCAAAGAGCATGTACCGAGATCAGACGCTTATGAAGATGAAATACTATTGATTGCCCTCATTTATTTTCCATCAATGCCATGGATGAAAATATGCAAACAAATTATTTCAATTAGGGGCGGATCTGCCTACACTAGCAGCCTAGTTACTAAATTTAACAAAAAAAATAAATAAATAAAAAATATGGGCCAAATAATTAGCCCAAATTGTAAGATAGAGGGATGCCCAATCCATTCCAATTCCCAAGAATCCCAATTGTTTGAACACCGAACACGCACGTCCTCGACTCCCCACGGAGAATTCAAAAAATTTGAATTGAAATCCCCAATTTCCACCAAAACAACAAGGTCCCAAATTCATGAAATCGATGAAACTGAAGAAGTGAAGCCGTGTGTATCAATTGAAGGAGGTAATTATCGGATAAGGTTGAAAGAGCAAAGAGCCTGTCCGAATGCTACTGCTGGCTGGTAGCCTGGTATACGAATTTATTTTTGACATTTTCTGTTCCTTTTCTTTTCAAGGATGTTGGAGTACACTATCTTTTCGTCGTTTGATTGTATCCCCTAATTATCTTCAACTATATGCCTATTAATAAATTGATTACTGTTTCACAGTTTCAGCATCACCTGGGCTTCATAGTTACTTGATTGTTGATGCTAATGGTGGTCTGAAGTCTGAACCAGGCCCAACAGCGTTCATCGGTACTCGGTCGGTGATTTCTATTCAAGCCAACAACAAGCAAGTTGATCTCGTTGATTTTTCTGCTTTACTTTCAACATCCAATGCATATTTTAAATAGCTCTTTGGTATAAGAAAATAGAGAGATTTGCATAATTTGTGGAAGGATGGATATGGGATCGTATGTTCGATGATCGTTGGATTAAGACTTTCAAGAATAAATCTCCTTTGTAAGGAAAATATGTGGAAGGATGGATATGGGATCGTATGTTTTGTGTAGTTCAAAATGTTTTTGTATCCTCCCCTTTTCCTTTTCATAAGGGGACTATTTATATAGTTCTAGCAGACGTGGTGATCGTTGGATCAGATCCACGTGGAGGCAGCTCCTAAGCCGAAGTTTCACATCACTGTCCGATCAATACATTTAATGTTTGACTAAAGGTCTGCCGTTCTAGNTTGGATCAGATCCACGTGGAGGCAGCTCCTAAGCCGAAGTTTCACATCACTGTCCGATCAATACATTTAATGTTTGACTAAAGGTCTGCCGTTCTAGTGATAGGTTAACATTAATTAAAACTACAGGCACTTTATTGTAAGCGTCACGTCAATCAGTCAAAGAAAGATCTTCGAATCTATTGAGGCTACGTCGGATTCACGACTTAGGATGACCTCGGATTGGGGTATTGCCTCGTCCGTGAGGAAATACTTCAGACCGAGGCTCCTTAATGCGAAGGTACTTGTTACCGGTTTAAGGACCTCGGCCCACTTCTCTTACTTGGACTTCTGACCCATTAGACCTCCTCTTGAACCCTCATTGATCGTTCTGACACGTGGCCTGCCTTTCTAGACCTCGAAATCGGGGGATAACATCTGCAATCATTAATTTGCATTTCTTTATCATTGAAGTAGAAAGATTTCAGTTTCCTCAGCAATGGAAAGTGCTGGAACCAACTCTATAAAAGAAACGCCAGCAGGGTTTTGATGCGGCTGCTAAAGAAGAATATGAATCTCTGTCTAAATTGCTCAAAGAGTTCTCCGACATTCCGGCCATTGATAAGGCATGGACTTTTGCATCTAAAAATGGTACGTCTCCTTAAGTTTGTCAGCAAATTTCCCTTCTAATCTGTAACTCCTATTTTCATTAGTTGATGTTTTTTGCTCAATTTTATAGTTAAAGCCAATATCTGTGACTTTTTGTTGTTGGTTTGTGTATCTTACTGCATAACAAGGTTCTCAGGCCATGTTTTCAATTAGCCAAGCAAATCTTTTGGCCAATAAGAGGAGGAAATCCATACTTACCAGTCATATTCTAAAAGAAAGCAACAATTCTATAAGCTTTCATTGGGCTCCATTTCCAATTGAGGTTACAGGCGTCTCTGTGATGGTACCCTCCCCG
>CAIGRT010064617.1:0-14644 GCA_903798405.1 Fraxinus platypoda | reverse complement strand
GTGCTGAGATGAGACATAATGATCAGTCGCCTTGATGAGATATCAAGATTAGATTGCAACAAGTAATCGAAATGGATTTTGCAAAATCCATTAAACATGTTTAGTAGTCAGATCGAGTTCTCGATTTCAGATTACTTGGAGGAATGAACATAAGGAGACCTCAAGTTAGGTATCGAGGAATACTTGAACTAAGATTTGTACGGTGTTATTTGTTTATAAAGGACATGACATACACCCTAAGAATGGGAAAACATCGTAACGCGTGTTTCATACCACGTGTGATTTTACAATCAATATTGGGTAAATGAGTGAATAGATCCCTGCTTCTTCTTTGTGTGAGACCTTGAGGTTTATATAATCTCATATATACTCTTATGACGTTGACTGTTTCTTGAGATTTTATTCGGTGTTGTTACTTTAGCATGTTGCCAATAACTATGATTGATTCGATTTGATGGGATATGTCTAGGAAAGTAGTTGAATTAAAGTTGTAGGATTCGAGTAGGAAAGAAAAACTATTTTGACCAACATTTATATTTATATTCACCGGCCGTACAATTGTGTTTAACCATTTAGGGTGTAGGATACAATTGTGAATACAATGATAAGATACGGAGTTCAAATATGTTCCATAAATACTTGAGAGATCAGAAATACTTGAATTATGTTGGAAAATAAGTTTGAGGTATAGCGAGATGTAACGATTCTCTAATAGAGCTACTATATATCTCTAATAGGTTTATAGTACCATAATAACTAATATACTCATTGGTCGTACAATCTATTTGTCGTATGAATTTTTTGTGAGATAAAACTTGAGAAAGATCTAATTTGTGACATTCGTTGTCTCTATGGTTCGGATCAAACCCATCATGTGCGAGTGGGAGATGTTAGAAAATATGGTTTATGAGTCGCCTGTGTGGAGTAACCCGACCCACAAGATATCAAAATGGTTGGAGAGAATGATTTCAATTTGGAAGTCAAATCCACAACTCCTCATAACCTCTCATAACTCCCATAAAACCTCCAATTTTTAGTCTAGCAATGGAGAGAAAAAATATGGAAATAAGATGGTGAAAATTCGTATGGAAAAGATCACCAAAATTGAAAGGCACTTAGAACCACTATTTTGACATGAAAACTCACAAAAATTGGCACTTAGGTTGTGGCTAATAATCTTCTTCCATTGTGATCGAAATTGGGACCATTAGAGTGCAAGAAATTTGTAGATTTGGAGTTTTGGAAAGTAAGATGATTCAACCATTCAAAAGATCTTAGAATTCATCATTTCAAGTAAGCATCTTGACCCAAAATGCATATTAAAGTATTCTACGAATTACTTCATAAACGGAATAACAAATTGTTGGATGTAAGTGGATTGCCATTTCAAGAACCTGATTTTTGTATCTATATATTCAAGATTCTTGAGGAGGACAATAGTCGGTTGGAGAAAATGAACTAGAGAAGAATTTGTATTGTGTTTTCTATTGGAGGTAATAAATCAATTTGGATTTTCAATTTGAAGATAGAGTGAAAAAAGGGGTATAGAAAGGATACGGGAAACATAGATTATGAGGTGTGGGGTGGCCAATTTTTAAATATCAAAGAATTGTATTTAAAGAATAAAGCTACTCAAACAAGGCCAAGATGGCTATGTTCGTACTGGCACCCCTATTAGCAGGTAATAACTCTTAATGTACACTTTACTCCTCTCACAATGGTGTGTGGGGCCTGTCATTTTTTAAATTGCGGGCCCCCCATCATTGTGAGAGGAGTGTAATGCATGATGTACACCCAAGTGTGTACATCAAGCATTGTTCATAAATTAACCACCGATACTTAGGAGATCAGTCATGTTGTATCATATTCATTATGCACTTAGTCATCATCATCTTATTTTTTTATCATTTTCATTAGAACTAATTATTTCTCATAATTTTTTTGATGATCATTAGCTAATTCTCCCATTGAAATTTCAAGTACATAGGCTACATTTTGTGCTTCTTTTTTTTTTCTTTCAATCTAGCACGTAAATCAATTTAAATACTCATTTTGTTGACATGCTTGCTGGTAATTTCATGTTTGTTAAGCATGATTCTAAGATGTATTAAATCACTGAATTTTTCATTTATTAATCGACTTTATCTTTGTGGACCTCTTTTAAACAAATTGCAATAAAAAAAAAAATTAAAGAAAACAATAATTTTCTAACCTTTAAATAATTCAACATTGCTTTATCTCCTTCATTTATCTTAAAGTCTTTACTTATTTACTTTTTGCTGCACACTCAAATCACCAATAAGTTGTGAGCTTATCTTAAAGTAGCATATCCTTAGTTCTTTTTGTTTATTATCACATTCTAGGTGAGGATTGAGAAGATTCGTGAAAAAGAATTTTAGGTAAGCTTGAACAAAACTCTCGAATTGAATCAAGCGGTTCAATTCAGTTCTTCTTAAATTGAATATTCGAATGTGGATCAGAATCGAAAATCCATGGGTTTCATTCGATTTCTAGACCAAGAATCAAATAACAGAATAAGATTCGAATCTCCCTAATTTTTTATTTTTTTTAAATATTAAATAAGCTAAATTATTTTAATTTTTTTAAAAATAAATTTGCCAACTAATTATTTGAGCCAAAAAAAAATTATTTTCTTGTTTCATTTGCCAGCTAATTAATTGAACCCAAACTCAAAATATTGTTTTCTTGTTTTTAACCCAAACCAACTTTGTAATTCAAATTTCAAAAAAATCAAAGTGACCTAAGTTTTTCTCAAATCTCAATCATTCTGACGTTTCTGGGCCTATCTTCATCTTATTATTTTTCTACAGCGATTCAATGAATTTCCTCCACTTTGATTAAGGTAAGCTTCATCTCATTCCGTTAATCATTTCTAATAATGTTTATTGTGAGTTCGCGCATTTATGTGTTTTCCTCTATCTTAGTGGCTACCTTCCCTGCTATATTCTTTATTTTCAACCATTCTTAGACAATATTAATCATCCGATACTTATGAATGTCGGCCAATAAAATATTTTTAGGCCATTTATCAAAGAAACAACCCCCATTTGCTTATTTTCAACACAAGATTTGAACCCTGAAAGAAGATAGTGCAATTAATATAATAACTATTTGTATAATTTTAAATTATAATACGTTATTTTGTAAGATTTAAGATTGATCATGTTATTAGTTGGATTAATATAATGTTGTTGTAAATGTTAAAAAAATTAATTATGGTACGAAATTGAATCGAACCGAACCGATTCCATGATTAAATTTAGACCCGACAGTTTTACTAACTAAATACTCGAAAATCGTGATTCGATTCAATTCTCTTTAGAACCGAACCAAACCAAACCGAATTGTATCGAACCCTAATTTTAGGAGAATCTGCAACTTATAATGACAATTTGTTATAACATTCACGAGCTTATTCTCTCTTTCTTCGAACATTTTGCGAGGTTTAATGTACGAAGGATTGAAAATAATTTTGAAATGATGAGAAGAGCATTGAGAATATCTTTCGGGTTTTCAATTTTCGAGAAAAAAACGTTATTAAAATTGAGTAATTATGCGAGAGGTAGTTCATAATAATAAGAAACTTACAAAAACAATATTTTTGTATATCGATTATTTCATTTTCATTATTTACGGGTCAAAGTTTAATTACAGTTTTCAATATTTTAGTGCATAACGAACCTATATTTATTGAATTTTTTAAAGTATGCACGTGGTTGCCTGCACGTACACTTAGCAAACGTAAGATTGTTCGATCATAGACCTAATCAACGTCTGATCTTTTAAAATGAAACTATAATATCAATTGTGAACCTTGTCATTATGGTCACTATCTTCCTTCTTTTCCGGTAACTGTCGCAGTGTCAATAATTTCATGCTGTTTATTGGCTAATATTGTACTAGTTCATCAAAAGGATTAGTTTGAAAATGGCTTTCGGGCCTCGTAGAAGTCGTATGCATGCCGATTAGCCGACCAAACCGGAGACCCATGACTTTGCCAAAGGAGACTGAAATCTTAAATGGAATGTGTTGTCATAACTGGGAATAAATACTTCCTTTGGGTTTCCAAAATACTTTTTTTAAGTTTTGAAAAAGTTTCAGTTTTCGATACGTATTAAAAAATTGAATAATGTTATGTTAGAGCATCATTCTAGGTGGTCGATCACACTTGATAAGTTCAATTAAATAAATTATGTGACGTTGTTTTTAAATGAATCTATCATTTAATATCATACAGTTGACACCTAAACTGATATTTGACGCCCGTGATAATGAATAACATTATTCTAAAGAGTTGGACAACAAATTTTAGGACAGTAATCCTGAGATGGGAAGGTCATTAATGAAGCCAAGAAAAGAATCGCTACTTCTTCAACCCTAAGGGTCTGTTTGGGAATTTCGCCGTACTGATTATGAGCAATTTTTAAAGTACCGATTTTTAGAGTTTATGATGAGCGGATAGGTTTTGAGTGGTTTTAACAGTTGTTTTAAAATTGTCCAACCTATGTTTTAAGAGTTTATTATCCACCGGTTTTGAAAGTTTTTTAAAGGAATAAAATTACGTATATATCCTTTAATAAAAAAAAATTTATATGAAATTTTTTTTTACTTTTAAGTGATATTTTACTTATAGATAATTTTATATATATATAAGTTAATATTTAATTTAAAAAATTAAATAAATTTAAATATTTACTTAAAATTTTAAGCTAATATTTTTTACTTATAAGTAAATTTTACAATTATAAGTTAATTTTATACTTTTAAATAACTTTAAGCGAATTTTTTACATGCAAGTAACTTTTTTTTATATTTTATAAGTGAATTTTAGTCTTATTAGTAATTTTTATTTTATAACAAATTTTTTTTTACATAAAAGTAGTTTTACTTATATCTTACAAGTAATACTTATAAATATTTTTATAATTTAATATGATTTTTTATATGATAAATATTTTTTTAGTTAATATATTTTTATTTACAATTTAGTTTTGAGCTAAATAGGTTGGTTGAAAAAAATTATTGGCATTTTTTTTCTCTTTTACGTATTAGTCTATTGTTAAAAAATAATAATAATAATAAATTCTCTCCTGATTCCGTCTATTACCATTGTGAAACCAAGTAGACTCGCAACTTCTTTAAACCTAATTTATGGCGTGGTCACTGGGACAAGTAATGGATTAATTTCTATACATGCTTTATGATGTCAATTAATATTGTCCATCGTAGCATATCTTTTGAATTTCTAGTTGTAAAGATAAAGTTGTACGATAATGCACATTTTCTATCTCGATGCTACGTGTAAGTGACAGTGACGTTTCGTGTTCCATATTAAATTTTCACTTTAGCTTGACTCATTTCTATTTTTTCTCCTATTATCGAAAGTTTTTTCCATCAAAAATGTAAGTTCAAAACTTTTAATCAGATCTATTTCAACGTCAACTTTTATAGAGCATAGAAAAACTTGCAGGCCGCTGGGTATTTGATTACTATTGGGGCTCAGGCCGCTGGCATCAGAGGAGAGGCTCAAAAATGGTGAAATTTGCCCAAAATTCTCTTCAGCGGGAAGAAGAGCCCTAGTCTAAATCTTAGATGCATATAATTTTCCGTTAACATATGATTTATCTTCGTCGATAGCAAGCTTCTCATTAAACATAACTATAGTCTATACTAGACATGACACGAAGTATGAACTGGTCAGTCAACTCATTGCACATCATGTTAGTGCACCCATTATTGGACCCGCTGAGAACGTAAGCGCGTACGTTCTGTTGAATATAATGTGAAAAGGATTGAAGTACCTTTCTAGGATTAGTGCATCCGCATATTCTGCCCCCTAAGCCAACTCTAGAGGCAAAGTCAAAGTCAAGTCATTTACTATATTTTTTAATTTCTGAATTTCAGTGCCTCGCTATATTAGAGTCAATCATGCAGTGTTTTATGTCACTAACTACTATCAACGATCGTGTTTTCTAGAATCTCGATAAAATAATATTTCTAAAATGAACAAAGGTATGCATATCGATTGAAAATTATTCTTCTATCGATAACAAATATTTATTTATGTGGATAACCCATATTTGATGGAGACGTGATAAGATAATAGTTGTACCAAGAAACTGGTCTTGTGCAAAGAAGCACTCGAAATTTTCGGTAAAAAGGTCTTATATGTACAGTGATAGGGCCGTCTAATCGATTGATGACTCGTGATCGTATGTATAAAAGAAGTAATTACTGTTTATTTAATTTAATAAATATGTCGATCAATTAATTGGCAAAATAGTCTTTACCAATCTAATAAAAGAAGTAATTTAATGAATTTTGTTTTTACTCTACTAGTTCATACGAGTCTATATTATTCTCATAAAAAATAAGCAAATTCAAAATTAAATTTTGTGAAAAGTAAGAGAGGAAAACAAAGTAAAATAAAGATTAAACATCAAAGAGGTTATTTGAGTGGGTTATTATGATACAACGATTACGCATCTTTAATTGAGTGGTCGATTCTATCACCGTGAGTGGTCGATTCTATCACCGTTCATACTGAACTATCCTACCCAATCTCTCTCTCTCTCTCTCTCACAGAGATTGTAAAATTGGATAATTTTTTGTACGATATGTAAATGTAACACTTGATTTTCTTTTCACATTACATGATTAAAAAATGCAACCCTAGAACTTATCGCATTACAAAAAATTAGAAATGAGATATAAGTTGATATAAATTTCAAGAAGACACGAAGAACACTATATAGATAATTTACGAAGGTCTCCTTGGAATATCATATAAAGTTAATTTCATATTAGTTTATGTAGTTAATGAGAATTATACGAGAGTGCAAGGACTTTTCCATAATTTATTAGCTTCAAGTTTATCGAACTATAAATTTAGCACGTTAAACTCGAAGAACTGTAGATAAAAAAATATCAATTTATCAAAGTTCCGTGATACAATCAAATTCTTTGCCAACAACCATGAAAAAGTTTTTTTTTTTTTTTTCATGATCAAAAAATTTGACAAACTTAATGTCAAAAGTTGTGTCTATTCGAAATGGCATTTTACAAAGGAAAATTTTATTTGTTCCTAATGTTTTATCGAATTGACAAGTGGCGGCCTCCTATTGGGGGGCGTCTGTGGGAGGAAAATTATATTTGTATCTAATTTTTTACCTTAAAATATTAGACGTGCAGCATAACTCTTTTAGAAAAGTTGCCTCTAACTACTGGACACAGCATTCTTGGAGTCAATTTTATGACTTCATCGATTCTACAAGCAATTCTCTGAGAGGTGAATGATGAAAAGCAGTTAAATGTGTCTTTGAGCCTTTCTCCTTCGTTGATTCTAAAATCTTATGAGCTCTTCCATTAAAATTGAGAAACCTAAATTAATATTTTTAAAATTTAGCTTGGGTCAAAAAAAAAAAAAAAAACCAAAGGGTGTGTTTGGCCCACTAAATTATACCACATTAAGAATTTAGTATAAGCACTTGTTTGGTACAGCTAAAGAAGTAGAACCATGCTACACGAACTTAAGGGATGACATAGGGAATGACCGAACACACACACACACCTCCGGAGTCGGACATTATTTTATTCACTCGGGACCCGCTCGCAATGTGAGGGTCGGTCACCCCTTCGATCATCCATTTTCAGGCACTTCAGCATAATTCAAAGAAGTAAATTTAAGTCAAAATCAATAATTAATTTTAATGACACATTGAATTGGATCCATAATTTTTCAATTTCACATTCCTATCTACTTTTATCAAAATATACTAAAAAACTATTTTTTATCTAAATCAAAAGGGCTATTAGAATGGATAGTACTATAATGGATTAAGGTAGATAATATCATTATAAATTTCAGTCAAAAAAATATCATATCATCCATACAACGTAATGTAACGGGCAGAGATGAATTTACCAGGATAATATGATATAGTATAAAATATTTTTTTGAATGGACAAAATTTTTTAAAAAAATACTGTTCATCTAGCATTATCCAATTTAATTTTAAACTATATTTCTTATAAAATCTAATACGATGTGTCGAACAAAATTTTAAAGCAATCATGTTACAGTACTATCGTGGTTGACAGATAAATTGACATAAAATCACGCGACGACCTGACATTGGACAGTTTTAAATATTGTTATAATTTTTATCCAATTATTTACATTCACCTAAAAATCTGTCAACTTTTATGTATCCAAAAAAATAGATTGAACACCAATCTTGAGGGTCCCACCCCTAAAGCATTGTGGAGGAAGTAAATCGCGGGATGTCGAGGTAAACTTTTATGTCTCAATTCATTTGGCAGAGTGGTTTAACCCCTCAATAATGATTCTGTTACAAAAGGTGTCCCCCTCTACACGGCATATGGATTTCCGCACAATTATTTTTCAGCTGTGCTATAATCACATCTTTTAACCTAGATAGAAAGTCGTGTTCATACACAACTATATTAATATTAAAGTGGTGTAATAGCATGACTTTTGCGTCAATAATAGTTTGCACTTTTGTCCAAACGTTAATGCAACAAATTAATTGCACTTGGATTCCGTGCAAATAATTATAATAATAATATTTTTTTTTTTAATCTTGTAAAAAGAACAATCATGCTCGATTTACACCAAGTTTGACAATTTGACAAACCGTCATTTGACAATATATATATATAGTGTGTTTGAGCCACATTATTTTTGAAAAATGTATTCTGAAATGGTAGATTGATGGATAATGTAAGGTTGAAAAAGAAGGAAAAATTATTGATGTGATGAAAAATATTATTTTATTGAAGAATGTGTGGTTGAAAATGAGCAGAAGAATGAAAATGAAAATTTTANGGTTGAAAATGAGCAGAAGAATGAAAATGAAAATTTTAATGGGTACCAAACAGCGGCATATATTATAATAGAATTGTTATCCGTGATCAAGCACGATAGAAAGTAAAAACTTTTGCCATGGTTTAAAAAAATATAATTTTCATTGGTAGTAAATATATTTTCCCTCTAATATTAATAAGGTAATCGTGCTCCGATTTTGTTCTAATTAGTAATTACAAATAAATTTAATTTTAATTAAGACAATTTCATTTCATCGACAAGATTGATGATGTGAGATTTAACAAATGATGGTCATCATAAAGAGAATTAGGTAAGGGGATAGAAGCTCTAAAATGATAAGTCTGAAAGCGCAGGATCTAATCTAGAGTGAATAGGCCAATCTCCCCTACGACAAATGAGAAAACGTTTTGGATTCGAGGTGAATAAAACAACACAAGCCAAACAATACCATTTTTTCGGCTAGAATTCAGTGTCAAGGAAAAGACTTTAAGACTTGGGCTTCCGTGCGCCCGATTGCCTCATATGATGCACGGTATCCAAGATGAGTCTCATAGTTCTGCTTCTCTTGCTAGTTAGAAATGAGCAGAGCTTTGTAGAAAGGAGAAATCAATTAGACATGTCATGTTCATTTTAATTGTGCTGGTAGAATTATCCTTCAATGTACTGACATCCGCCTACATCGAAAGCAGCCATGAATAGGAGGAAGATAGTAAAGTCGCCTTAGAGCATTTTTCTCATCTTGATGGGGAGGCTACCAGCTGTGTCCTAAAAACGTTAAATAAAAATAAATAGCGATCATTATTTATTTCAGATAACCTAATTTAAGAAAAAGGTAATGGAGTGATTAAAATAAAACTTTTTAGTCAATTCATCGGTCATGTGGAGCACTAAAATTGCTATGAAGCCCCTGTTTGGCCACCATTATTCTCCATTGAATTATAATTTATTTGTCTCTATTTTCATAAGTCACACATTTTTTAATAAAATAATATTATACGTAAATTCTAAACCTTTTTTTTAAGTAACATAATTTTTTTAAAAGATATTTTTTTCTTTTATTATAACGTGGAATAATGAAAGCGCGGGTGCTAAAAGTAGAAACTATAATTACACAAAAACGTGGCCACATATTTCAACATAACCGTTCAAACTTTGCTTCCAACTCAAAAGGGAGGTTCCGAAGAAGGAAAATTATCAATGGAAGACGAAGTTTCATCGTAAGTGAACACTTCAAATTTCCAAGTCCAATTTGACTTGAGAGAATTTTCTATGTATCCATTCAAAATTGATTTAAATCTTTCGCAGGTTTGAGTCAAGTGAAATGTTGGCAACATTTTTGGCCTCAACGCCGTTGCTCGAGGAATCATGGAAGCTTTGCCGCCACGCCAACGCCGCCACGGTGCAGGATTTCATCTCGAACCGAGTGGGGGACGTGACATACGTTGCCTTTCCGGGGCTTCAAAACGTCGGATCGGATTCCTGTACCAGAGAATTGGTGGCGCTGGGAACGGCGGCTGAGGGAGTTTTTCCCGCGTTTGATCGTCACGTTGTTGAAAGCGAAGAACCGCCCATGGTTCATATTGGATTGCTGCAACTCTTCTTGTCTCTTTACAACACCCAAACTTTCCGAGCTAAGGTCAGTGTTTTCGTTTATGAAATTATTATTATTTTTCAGTATAAATCAGACTTTCGTGAGTAACAAATTATAATTATTTTGCTTTCGTGAATCTCACCAACTACGAAATGATATCTATTAAATATATTGATTTTAGGCCCAATATATAAATTTTATAATAAAAATCAATGATTTCTAGTTAGAAGGAAAAAAAAAACTAGCTTTTTCTGTCTAAAATTAATACCGAATTCATGCCGCGAGAAGTAAAAAAAATAGAATAATGCTATCTAGCGATGATCCTGAGCACCGATTTATACAAAAAGTTCTATTAAAAGTGAAGTTATGTGATGCTGTTGGTACCGTCACTTAAATTGATATTAAATATCAGTGGTGATGAATAGCATCACTCACAAAAATATCACTTCTCCCGTAGTATCATTTATTGCGAATTTATGAATTTCTCAATTATATAATCTAGAAAAGATTCAAGAAACGAGAAAGGTGCGAGTCTCTTGTTTTTGACTCTCTCCGAACTTTTCAATCTTTGCGACTAAATTGCAAAATTAAAGTCCGATAAGGATAGCTGCCCACAAACTACTGCCAAAATTTATATCAATTCGTGTTTAAATTCTAAACTCTGGAACAAGTACAAATTTGGCAGATATTCTTTTCACTATCACATTTAGCCCTGTGTGATATTTTTTTTTTTCAATCACATATTTTTTAATAAAATAATATTACGTGCAAATTTAAATTGTTTCCTTAATTTTTAATCATACATTATCTGTCAATTTACTGTTTCAAAATGCATTCGTACTATAAAAATGGAAAACGAACGGGAACATCAACAAACATGTCACTTATCTCTGTCTTAATCTTGTTTAATCCAATCAGAGCTGTTCTCCTGCTCACGGTGAGAAGTCTAATAATGCCCACTCGGAGAGAACCCAACGTTGGATTCTCCTGCCACATCAGTAGGTGGGTAGTCTTATTCTGCCCATGATGGACAGGAGAATATTTCCATTAATCCAATTTAGCTTGATGCAATAAACGTGCTTTTATTAAAAAGGGTCATTATATTCCCAACTGCAAAGTGAGGGACACGGAGGACACACTTCGCATGCCATGTTCAATGAATCTCATCATGAATCCCATATAATCTTGGTGGGGCAAACTAATTTGTTGCATTTGCATCTTATCGCATCAAGCTTGCCTTTTCACACCTATAAAGTTTTTCACAGTGATTTTAAGTGTGTTATTTTTTAGTGTTCTAAAAAGTTCGTGTAAGCGATGTCTAATGCTTCGAGTCTAAACATTTTTCTTTTCTATTCATAAATGGTTGAATTTTTTTACTTTCTCTCTTTCCTATGCGTGTTTTATTAATTTTTTTTTATTTTTTATTTTTAAGTCTTTTATTTGACTTTAGCTTATTAATTTTTTATTTTTAAAGAAACGTTTCATTTGACTTTAATTTCAAGTTTTTAAAGATTTTATCTGTATAAAAGTTAAAAATGACTTTATCTAAATAGTTAGATAAGATTTAAGTTATAGTGCTATCTACATTATGTAATTATAATCTTGAGACTCGTTATTTTGTTACAAACTTTAAAAACACGTATGATGTTCCTATAAATCTATTAAGTATGGCTTGTCTAGTAGAAAATTGAAAGTTTTGAAAATATTTCATTTTTTTACATTTTGAAAATTGTATAATTAATTAATGGTAGGAGTTATTAATTAAATATAGTATTTTATAATTTTAAATGTTTGATATATATTATTTTAATTATTAAATGATTTGAAAAATAATTAAAAATTTAAAAATAAGAAATCACTTTTTTTTTTACACCTACGTCTCGTCTAAGCTCGTAAAGCTTGAAATTTCGACTTCACACTCAATCAAGCTTTACGATTTTTAAAACAATATTTATCTATCGCTCTAATTGCGAATTTAATGGCAATAATGTTTGACTTACTATTGGTGCATAAGATTCGTTTTATAGTAATTGTGTATCTAACACAAATTCTTTTGGTGTTTAGTTTGAGCCTTTTCTTGATAAGAATTCGAATGATGTGCCAAGCAACCTAATTTATTCGTGTGGTTTTGTCGTTTTCAAAACGCGTAAAGATTGTCCTTAAGCGAAAGACTATAACCTAATGTCGATGTCCATATGTGTAGCTAAGCTGATTGATTATTATAAAAAATATAAAATTGAATTAATTAAAATTCGTAATTTGACTGGTCAAAAAACACTTATCGTGTGTGATGGATGTCTTGTATGGCTGCCAAACATTTTTTTTTGGTCTTTTCACGCATTTTTTCTTAACGAAGTTAAATAATGTCCAATCAATTGCTGCTATGATATCACTTTGGGGACCAGAAGAAAATATTGGAAGAATCTAGGAGAGTGAAACACCTCACTTTTTTGAATTTAATTTAGAATCAGAATTGAAATTGAAGAAATGTTGTATGGTTCAAATAGATATGTCAACGAGCCGAGCCGAGCCGAGTCGAAAAAAAAAGCTCGGGCTCGGCTCGAGAGCAAAGCCCGACCAAGAAAAATGAGGCTTGGCCTGGGCTCGAGCGACGCCCCAAAATTGGGGCTCGGCCCGAGCCGGGCCCCTCGGGCTTTTTTCGGGCCGAGCCCGAGCCACCCGAGCCGACGAGTTTTTTTGCCATTCCTAGGTTCAAACGATAATTATCTAAATTGGACTACTTTTATCACTTAGGCCATGTTTGTTTCGGTTTAAAATAAGATTTTAATCTACGTCAAAGTCAAACAATCAATATTAATCACATCGTTCCACAGCTTTTCAACCACACATTTCAAAAACTGCTATCACAATTTACTAAAAATCTAATTTTAAATTCCACCAAACACACGATAAGAAAACTTGACAGTCTACTAGGCAAAACAAAATGACCTAAAATTATAAAAATATATATATATGTTCCCTGATGAATGATGTATATCAAGCTAGTATATCACCATGGTGAGTTATATAGTCCTGCAAAGTGCCCATTAATCGTAGCTGTAATACTAGGGATTGCAAGTTTACCAAGAAACTGAGATGGATTAAACTGGAATCTCGTCCCATGAAGAAACGTTAGATGGAACAATTAGTCAAGTTTTATTATTACTTCAAAAATTTCTGGTCAATTATCTTCTTATGTCTATTGTTTCTAGCTTACAGATTGGCTTCTCGTAAACTATGAAACATTATGAAAGACATTGAACTTTAGAGACTTTATACAAATGATTTTTTCCTAGTAACGTTGTTGTGCGACTGCAGATGACAGAAATCATGAATGAAAGCAAATCGCTAATTCTCACTGGCCACTCCATTGGAGGATCACTTGCCTCACTCTCAGCCCTTTGGCTTCTCTCTTGTCTAGGAAATACTTCACTCTCCACAGCAGTTTTTTGCATCACCTTTGGCGCACCTATGCTAGGAAACGAATCCCTTTCCCGAGCCATCCTCCATGAAAGGTGGGGTGGAAACTTTTACCATGTCGTGGCACAGCATGACATTGTACCAAGGCTGCTCTTTGCACCAACTTCTCCATTTATTATGCAACTCCATGCCTTCTTCAAATCCCTGCACTTTTCACTAACAACCCCGTACTATGCACAACTAGCTGTCCAATTGTCCGATGAGAACAAAGCTGAACTATTTCGTACAGTGGTGGCCTGTCTTGAAGCAAGTTCAAGAGGATTAAATGATCAGGAAAGAGTACCCTTTTGGCCATTCGGGAGCTTCATGTTCTGTACAGACAAGGGATCAATTTGCGTGGACAATGCCACGGCTATTGTTAAGTTGCTTTACTTGATGCTAGCAACAGGTTCGCCTAGTTCCTGTATAGAGGATCATCTCAAGTATGATGAGTATGTAACGAGAGCTTGCTGGCAGTATTTGATGAAAACAAGCTTCATAGAAGGTAGTTCGACTGAATCGAGCTATGAAGCAGGGGTTGCATTGGCTTTGAATTCAGCAGGAATAAGTTCCCATGTAAAGTCAATATACCACATGGCATCCCTTTTTTACCATGGGTTATGCTACAAGTACATTGAAGTATACATAATGGTATACATAATGGCCAAGTGGCTTTCCATCATTGGGGGTGGAAAAAGTTGTTTGTCCATTAGCCAACAAGAAAA
>CAIGRT010064616.1:0-13351 GCA_903798405.1 Fraxinus platypoda | reverse complement strand
GTAAAAGAGTTTTTTAAAAGAAGTTACCTTAATTTTTATGTAAAAACTATTTTTTAAAAAGAGTTTCCTATTACGAAAGTATTTTTAAAGGGAGTCATGTGGGAACGACTTCCTCTAAACACTCTTATAATTAAAAGAAACACTTTCATAAAATTAGTCAATCGGGTTAAAAAACAATTTTTGAATTTCAAAAGTTCTTTTTGAGTTTTCAAAAGTCATGCGAAACAGTCCTTCTATTTGTATGTTGAAAGACATCAATACGAAAACAAAAAAGAACGTGTTTAAATATTGCTTTTTAGGGGCCAGAACAGAACATCTATTTTTGGTTGCATTTTGTCTCAAATCCTTGTGAAGAAAGTAGCGTGAATATTCAAAAAAAATTCAGGTAGGTTAAAGCAAAATGTTTGACAGCAATGTGTCACACTTATATGATCTCATTCGTTCAACAGCCTGAGTCGAGGAGACCTATGATTAATTTTGTTAGCTGGTCTCGAGAATTGATGTCAAGACAAGACTCTAGTTAGATCCTCGACTAATTTGTTAACCTTGTTAGGTGCATATATCGTACATTCGATAACATTCGTGAAAACCCATCATGTCGTTCATTTAGCATTTTATCGTGTAAAATGTTTACCTTGTCATGTCCGTCAAAACTATTATCGTTTATGTAGGAAATGTAACGTACGTATACAGCTCTAATCATTTGACAGATCAATCAATTGTAAATATTTATCGTGATTATATGCAGCAGATGGATGGATACATACAAATGAAATAAAATAATTTTCACATTGAAGTCATCAGCAATAAAATATGTTTTGAGACTGTTTACCCCAAAATTGGTTGATTAGGCATCATAACACAATAAGGTGTGGCAGTATACAATTTTATGTGAGCATTTAAATAACTAAAAATTTATAAATTGCATATAGAACTGCCTTTCCTAAAATATTCATACAAAATTATCAGCAGAATACTTGAATCACACCGGATGGCGAAGCTGGTAGAATCTATAATGGTCCAAGGTTAGTAAAATCTATGCAATAAAATACCCTTTATAATGAACATGACTGAATATAATGGACAAGTTGTTAACTTCTTTTAATACGGTCAAGTTGTATCTATTCTACCTTACCAAACATCTATTCTACTAGACACACTCCTCTCCCCCACCTCCATCATGGATCTCACCATTTTCTTTCCCAAGCTTTGACTTTGATATTGAGAAAGGAGATTGTCGTGAAGAAATTTTGGCCGGCTGGTGCTTCGAATGCAAGTTAAGGTAAGTGTAGAATGACATACCAACAAGAGCTGTGCCTGCTCCAAGAATGCTAGTTGTTCCAGGATTTGAACCAAAGAGGAGAAAGCCCCCAAGAAGAATGACACAAGTTTTGAACTGTCCAAGAACAACATGGGTGGTAGCAGAGGTTGCCCTGTGTGAAGGAGCACCAATCAATTTAGTGCTTAACTATGAAAAAACATATGCAATCAATTTCAAAGGTGGGCTGAATTTTTGTAGTAAAAAGAAAGAATCTTTCCTCGTGTTTTTCAGGTTTTGGTTATTCTTGTTCGAAACATTAACAGAAAATCAGATTATATACCTCGTCATCAAAGATCGACTTTACCCTAACTTGTTCAAATTTAGTCCTTGGCATACTTAAGTCAATACCAAGTGACTTGTTCAAGATTGGCTCAACCATACAATTGTAATGAGAATTAACTTTCTAGACACTATAAAGCTTGTAAAATATTTTGGCTCTGCATATTATGCAAATCAACTAAACTGCTCGACATCAGATAAAATGTCTCCAGAAAACTCACTCAATCACAACCAAATGAATAGACAAACCTCTCTTTTCAGCATCTCTGATTTTTTTCCATTTTGTTGCACGTGAACTAGATCTCTGCTCCAACTAGCTAATTCTAAGCCCCTTAATCACTTGTCCATTAGGCTACAAGCTTACAATATTGTTAGGTGACATCAGTTAAGCTAAAGGTTCAAATTATTGTGTGTAGAAGGTACATACTCCAAAGACGGAGAATTCAAATACCAACTCTTCGCATTCCGCCCCCCCAACCAGGCATCCAAGTTTTAGCTTTCCAATACATTAACTCATGCCATCTACGCAAAAAGTATAATGGGGATATCTAAATGAAAACTGTTTAAAAATTTTCCATATGGAAGTTTTTATTGCATAGATAATTATTGTCCATTAGGCTACAAGCTTACAATATTGTTTGAAAAGTGGAAGTGTCATACTTCATGAAATGCAATAACACTGTTTCTCAAATCGACGAATGCTCAGTGAGAGGCTCTAGTCCTAAAGAATCATGTGACTCCAATATTTCTACCATACAAATTGTCCATTCCTTCCTAGTATTTAAGTAACTCATGGACAGATCCTCACCAGCAGAAAATTTGATTTTAGCTTGTATTCCAAGCACACTAGACCTAAGCTAGTTTGTGACATAAGAAGACCACATTGTACACAAGTTTAAACAGAAGTAAAGCATAGATATCGTCAAAGTTAAAAACAAGATTCCCTAAAAAAAAATAAAAAATAAAAAATCGAGAAATTGCTTGTAAGGAAAAGAAGCAAAAGTGAAAAATATAACCAGAACATACATACCCAAGTGCTAGGGCACCAGACCATTGAAGCAAGAAACCAAGAATAGCCGAACCGCCAATAATTGCAGAGTTATAGAGGTTCCAATTAAATGACAGGACACCAGGAGGATCAAGTGATGGCATCAACATCACAAGGAAGAATAAAGTAATAGGTGTGGTCTTCCACATTAACCTATCAATATGATAAAGACAAGTGAAATTCTAAATCTACAGTTAATTTTGATCAATAGCAGAATGCAGCAAACGGAAAATCCTTTAGATGCACGTGACTTACGCTAAGGCGGTCCAGTTTTCTTGTTGTTGAAGATTGGACCAAAGTATTTTATTAACTGCACTCGGTATTATCCATGCTACTGCTATGCAAGCACCAAAAAAATGAAACTGAAGATCGTTTACCGTAGCAACAGCAACACCAATTGATACCACGGTAAGTGCAACAACCTAAAAGTGCCATGGTAAGAATAAAAAGCGTAGAAAGAGAAATATGGAGCAAAATAGAACGTCACATGTGCTGCAGGCATTTGTATCCAGAGACTCATAATGATATACAGATATGAACAATGCCAGCATTATACAATCAAGTAACAAAAGCCTCATAAATCGAAGAATTGAAGTGGCCTTAGTCAGTAGCATACAATATACTGACCATGGCTAAAGATTAAGTATCAAAATAATCAAGTTTCTGGTTGCATAACTCACATAGTAGCAGATATTACCTTCTGCACCGAAATTTTTTTGCGGAATAGAATGAATTCAGCTAAAACAATTGCTGGTGTCACTGCAATCTTAGCCATCTGATAAAAGCCAACACTGGAAAATATAGATACTAATAATTAGAAACGAAATAAAAGTAAGAGATAAAATAATAAAAAGTAGTAGGTAAATCTCTCACCTATTATATTTCAAGCTAACATTTGCAAGGCCAGTGGAGAGAGACATGACTATACCGAGGGACAACAATGAAGAATATTTTGTTGCCTTTGATGGAGGAGATAGAGAAAGGATTGACAGAGCTTTTAGCAAAGCCATTATCAACCAACTAAATATATAGTGAATAAAAGTTAAGAAAATTGGATAATTAAATCCAACATTGACAAGTACCTGAATATCAATAAGGAAATAAAGGTCAGAACCTATATCACGTCATAGCTGCACAAAGCACATGTAGGAGGAAAAGGTATGTAGATTACCAATTTATTCATCAAAATAATACTAACAGAAACGAAAAAATTGAAAGTGAGAGCAACAGTGGGCCCCAACAAGGATTGTTGTTGACGCTTTGCACCACCGAATGACCTTAATTTGCTAAACACGGAAGCACGCAATTCCTCCAGTGCTCTACCTAAAAGAAGAGTAGGATTCATCAATAACATTATAGAACACGGGTACAATATCCTTCAATGATAACCCAAAATTTTTTTTTTTTTCTTGACAATCCCAGAAGCATCGAAAATTAAGTAAATAACTATTCTACCTTAGAAAAATATTGCACAGATGCCTTAAAGACACAGCATTAATGAAAAACAAATTGTTAATGCATATATCAATTGCAATACTAACTAAAACATGCTTGGCAGTCATTGTCAATTTAAGATATAAGACATGTGAAATTTTTTTACAGTGATGACTACCGTATGCACATGAAATGTAAAAAAGTCTTTAATTATCATACTCATTTTCAACCACACATTTACATAATAAAATATTTTGCACGTTAACCCAAAACTTTCCCTACTTTTTAACCACACATTCTCCAAAAGAATCGCTATTCAAAACTCCATTTTTCTCAAAATAATGGCCATCAAATGGGGGCTAAAATTGCAATGGCCCTTCACATTAAAATCTCATGCTAAATAAATAGCTTGACAATTACAGCAATCTTTCAATACCAAGGTAAAGTACAAGATCTGGATCCAAAGTAGTATTCACGTAATCCCAAAGAGCAACGACAAATGTATTGACCATTTCTCCTATATTACTTGATCAGGTTCGTAGTAAATACGATTATTTGCCAAGATCCTTTCATATATTTTACAGGTAATGGAATCCTTCTCTCTTTGTTCTAGATTGTCATAACAATACATTAACAAGTCGTATCAATAGTGGCTAAATACTAAGAAGATTGGTGTTATAAAATCTGGCCATCCCCCCACCCCCCCCCCCACACACAAAGAACAATTTTAAGCTAGTAAGTGATCCTAGTCAGCCTCAAAGTTCAATCCCATTTGATTGTAGGCAGTTATTCTAGATGTGAAGGTGTACAGTTACTTGTGCTACTATATATTTGCTTTCAATTTAATGAAATTACTTAATTTGGGTGTCCAGCAAGCAAAACTCCTAGCTTGATCCCAGTTTTACGCTAATCAAAATACACTTCGAGTACTACATTACTTGACAAGGTAAATCATTTTTACTCAAAGTCCCTTCTTTTCTTTTCTTCTTCTTCTTCTTTTTAAATCGAATCAAGTTTCCATGGTTATCAGAAACTTAAAAACAGAAGGACTGAAAGAAAGGCCTTTCCTCTACATATTTTCTTAACAAAATGTGGAAAAGCATGGCTTAAAAAAAGCAAAAAAAAAAACATTAAAATTAAAAGGAGTGGAGATTAGGGAAAAAGAATGAAAATGGTTTACCTCTTTCGCCAGCGTCACTATCCTTTCGCTTGAGAATTTTCCTGACATCTTTTCTAATAAAAAAACCCAACATCTCTTCTGTCCAGTCCTGCTTCTAGCACTCTGTGCAAAGTCTAAGCATTCCGTTAAAACCAGGACCGCAATTGAGAGTATGCGCAGATTTAGAGTGACACAGGATTTTGCGGCGAGATTAATTATAGAGAGAGAAAATAGAGACTCAAAGTTCCACTGTGTTTTAAGTTTCTAATTAATTGATCATTAACAAAGTTAATATAATTGTTTATTATTTACCGCCGTTTGGCCTCTTACGTGACTTTTGTTTTCTGTCGTGTCGAAGAATTTTTGAATGAAATTATCTTAATTTTTATTTAAAAATTAATTTTAACCTATTTCTCTAAAAGCTCATTTAATTATTAAAAGTATTTTTATAAAATTAATCAAAAAATCGTTTTTTTTTTTTATCAAAAATTCCTTTTTGACTTTTTAAAAGCCATACCAAATGGAATTCTGTATTCATTGTTACCAGTGATTATCATCCGGTCCCAGTTAATAATTAATATAATTGCTCCTAATTTATGCCAACGGTGGTGTTTAAACACGTGCTTAGTTAAATTTAATGTATCTATCATTTAATTTATTATTGACATCCATTCATCCAAAATTTCTTTTTTCTCCGACTTATTTTTAATCACATTTATATAATGAAATATTTTTGTACGTAAGTCTAATTTTTTTTTAAATTTTTAATCACACATTTCTTTTTTTTAAAAAATACTCCCTCCGTCCCAATTATATAGATTTGTTTAGTTTTTCATACGGATTAAGAAAGCTTATTTAATGTCATTGGAAAATTAATTTTTGTCAAGATCTTTCCTAGTTTACCCCTATTTAATTTTCAGTGTGTAAAACTAAATTATTGTTGGAATTCATAAAGAATTTGAATTTTCAAGAAGTTTGCATATTAAGTGGGGAAAATTTAATAAGGGTATANACGGATTAAGAAAGCTTATTTAATGTCATTGGAAAATTATTTTTTGCCAAAATCTTTTCTAGTTTACCCCTATTTAATTTTCAGTGTGTAAAACTAAATTATTATTGGAATTCATAAAGAATTTGAATTTTCAAGAAGTTTGCATATTAAGTGGAGAAAATTTAATAAGGGTTTATTAGTAAAAGAACACAATAAAATATTTTACATTAGGAAACGAGCCTACATATTTGGGACAAGAGAAAAAGGAAATCCAGCTTATATAATTGGGACGGAGGGAGTAACTGTTTCAAAACTTTTTTTTTTTTTGAAAAAAAGTACTTTTTAATGAATATCAAACAAGACTATGAAATCTCAAAGAATACACGGGCCGACAGGAATAAATATGGTCAGGTGTACGGGGAACGAGGAAGACTGTCCCGTTCGATATTAGTGGGCATCACACGTTCTAACTACATAAAAAATTGGGCCCTTCTGTAACGGTCCAAATTCATTTTCCTGGTATTTTATTTCAAAATATGCATTTTTTTTTTTTATTTTCAGTCACACTTTTCCATAAAAAAAATGTTATATATAAACTCAAAAATTTTATTTATTTTTTAATCACACATTTTTTTAAAAAAAAAAAATCACTAATTCAAAATATATTTTCCCTTGAAATTTTATTTGAATGGAGCCCAAACTCATTTGGCCTTTTGTACTTTGAATATCCAAATAGTAACACGTGGGATGATAGGAATAGCCAATGACTCAACGGTGGGTTTAAAATCAGATGAACCACATAATAAAGCCAACCTTATAAGTTCTGCACATCAACTCTGAAATCACGTGAATACGGAAATAAGTACGCCCCAGTTTGGTCTGCATTCTAGCCTCGTTTTTAGAAATTTTCTGCCCGTTATTTTCCACAAACATGGCCCACCATCACACAAAGGCAGTCAACAATTGTAGGTTGCTTTACCTCCAACGGTAATAATATTTCTACTAATGAGAAAATAATGCAGAACAAGTTAAATAATCAACTTTAATATTTTTATTTATTTTTTTCAACTACTCATTTCATCAATTTTTAACAAAAATTTTGTCAAAGAGCACCTATGTGCTTGACTCAAAACATTTGAAGATCGACGGATAAATACTTTGCCTTTGTTTGGATTTCCTTTTTAAATGTTTAAATTATAAGTCGATAAAAAAAAATGATGGACAAGAAGGTATTACTTGTGCTGAGAGTTATAAATTCTAATTATAATCCATCGAAAACAGTCCATTCAAAGAAAGCAAAATAAATAATAAGGGTACAAAACGTCCCTACGTATTTAGTTCATTGTGCAAAACGTCTGAACGTTGCATTTTTTTGCATTTTCACTCATATTTCAACATTTCATCGGAAAGCATCATTTTCATCCAATTTTTCTATAAAAAGTTGTGAAATAACAAATATACCCTCATATTTAAATAAAACAACGAGAAAAGAAAAGAAAAATAAAGAACTAATTGCAATTATACTTTCAAAATTTTAAAATAAGTACAAACAAGTCCCAAATGAATTATTAAAAATTAGAAAAAAAAAATCGTCCTCCCCCACCAAATTATTAAATATTTGGAAGTATGATTGCAATTAGTTCTTTATTTTTCTTTTCCTTTTATTTTATTTAAATATGAGTGTGCATTTGTCATTTCATAGAGATATTGAATGAAAATGACGATTTTCGCAATGAAATGTTGAAATATGAGTGTATTTCATAGAGATATTGAATGAAAATGACGATTTTCGCAATGAAATGTTGAAATATGAGTAAAAATGAAAAAAAAAAAAAAAAAATGCAACGTTGGGACATTTTGCAGAATAAACTACATATGTAGGGACGTTTTGTGCTAATAACCCCAATTAATAACGCGCAAAATTTATAAAGGTTCAGTTTAATGTGAAACTACGTCATTTGCTGTCACTGTAGTAATTCACTATGATGAAAAATTGCACTTGTATCTTTTCTAACATCTATTTCTCTCTTTTTGATGATAATTAAAAAGTGCCTAAGTACGACTTCCTATTTATAAGATAAATTAGGACAAAACTGAATTTTATGAGGACTCCAATTCCCTAATAGAATTATACAATAATACAAATTTTTAAACAGCCTTTGATGAAATTTTGTTTCAGAGCCCCCGCTACCTCGGGACAACCTCACGACGACGTTATCGTGGAGATCGATCTGCAACTAGCTTCACGAAGTGTGCAATAATTAGGATCCGCAACTTAACAAATTCTCACATGGAGACTAATTAACCATCAATGACACCTTTGTAGTGGAAACATCTCCTCATTCCTCAAAAGATAAGTTCGATTGAAATTGTACATAACTTCAATTTCTTGATCGGAATAGTATTCGTCAACATGTTAGCCAAATTTTCTCACATGAACCTTCTTAAGTATTAAGATTCCATCATCCAAAGTCGATATGATGAAATGATAATGGATCTATATATACTTTGTACTTGAATGATAAATATGATTCTTTGCTAAGCGAATAGAATGTCACAATACAATACAATTTTTACATACTTGTGACCCAATTCTTCCAAAAGAAGACTGCAAACATCTCATCTCTTTACTAACTTCAGTACAACAACATACTCATTCACCAAAAATTGATTACAGGTAAGAAAGCAATGTGCCTATTTCACTTGTTTTGTAGCGGCTATGAGTTTCATATCATACATAAAATTGTGTTCAGAACTAATTTCTTAGAAGTCGTAATTTCTACTCATTCACCAAAAATTGATTACAGATATGACCTATATATATATAGTTCATCCCACAAAAGCATTTCAAGTACCCGAACATAGTAAACCTCTTAATCATTACACACCTCTCTCTAAACACACAATCTCAAAACACGATTTTAAATTGTTGAAAAAATGAGTGATTTGTGTGTAGATTATTATCAATTAACTTAACATAAAAACATAATTCAACAATGACATAAACTTAAGAGCATAACTAGAGAAAGTTAGAAAGCAAGTCTTAAGGAGTCACGTTAAAAACGTTGTTCTAAAGTCGTATTGCCTTCCTTTTGTGCAGGTACTTAGTTTCAACACTACATTGCTCCAAAATAAAATCTATGTGGCTCACAGCCAGTCCTCCTTCTATGGGCACAATAACAGAAAGATAAAGAACGAGTCTTTATCGAATTGTCAAACTATAGAAAATAATATATGTAAGTGTAGAGAGTATTTTATCAAGTTATCTTTTTCATGTTATGTTTCAAACAATAAAATCACTCCCTTTTATAGGGACAAATTCAACCCACACAATTATGAGAATAAATTAAAATGTATGTTACAATATAATATTATTAGTTTTAATTTTGTATTTGTTAACATCCGACTCGCGACCTAATTAAGACCGATTGTTACATACACTTAGTATATATCAATTTGAGATCGGCTTTATAAGGTCAGCTCGTACCGCTGTGGTTCGAGGGAACATAATGATTATAGATTCCTTACACGCTGATAAAAAAAGGCTAGAGTCGAATGTAATTCAAAAAAGATAACTGCAAATTGGAGAGATCTTGACAAGTTTGTTGCTTCTCAGCTGAGCCATGGAGATAAATACGAAGATGATACTATTTTGTATGTCAAATGAAGATCTGTCCAGTGAGGAAGGAGATATATACTTCCCCAGGAATTTATATGGCACAACTAGTGGAGTTCGACCTTGGCTCATTAGACCCACGTCTAAGGGTCAAAAGGGGAGAACCTGTGGAAGAACTAAACAGAGTAGCAATCGGACCAGATGATCTACTGAAGGAGCTCAAAATAGGGCATAAACTTCAGCCATCCATCGGAGGTCAGATAACAGATTTTCTCCAACAGAATCTTGATGTTTTTGCTTGGAATCATGCGGAAGGAATCGACTCCAACGTCACTTGTCACTTGGGTATCGACCTTCAGTGCGACCTAAGCGGCAGCGACGCCGACCCTTAAACTCGAAAAGGTACGAGGCTCTAAATCACAAAGTGCAAAAGTTGTTTCGCAATGGGTTCAGTCGTAAAGCAAAATATCCAAAGTGGGTTGCTAACCAAGTTCTTGTGAAGAAAAGTAATGGGAAATAGAGGATGTGCATAGATTTCATTGACCTCAACAAAGCATGTCCTAAAGATAGTTTTCCTTTACCAAGGATAGATCACATGATCGATGCGACGACATGACATGAATTGCTTAGCTTCATGGACGCATACTCAGGATATAACCAAATCCCTATGTACGAGCCAGACCAGGAGCATATCGCCTTCATTACTGACCGAGGTCTATATTGTTACAAGGTGATGCCTTTTAGCCTCAAGAACGCTGGAGCCACTTATCAGCGTTTGGTCAACAATACGTTCGCCAAACAAATTGGTAAAACAATAGAAGTATATGTTGATGGCATGTTAGTCAAGAGTACAGATGCCAGATATCATCAACAACATATTGCTGAAATGTTTGGAATCTTGAGAAAGTATGGGATGAAACGAAATCCACACAAATGTGCCTTTGGTGTGAGCTCCGGAAAATTCTTAGGTTATCTTGTAAATTGTCGAGAAATTGAGGCCAATCAAGAAAAGATACGAGCCATCATTGAAATGCAAGCCCCAACAAGGCTAAGGAGGTTCAAAGTTTGACTAGACAAATAGCTTCCATCAGCCGCTTTATGTCAAAATCAACTGATCAGCGTAAACCATTCTTCGATATCCTACAAGGAGGGAAGAAGTTCGAGTGGACTGTTGAATGTCAATTCGCTTTCGAGGAGTTAAAACAACAATTGGTACAACCACCAGTGTTGTCAAAACCAAGGGCATGTAAAGTGCTGATCTTATATCCTGCAGTATCTGAACATGCTATCAGCACTGTCTTAGCTCGGGAAGAAGAGGGAATACAACATACTGTTTACTATGTTAGTAAGGCCCTCCATGAAGCCGAGCTCCGTTATTCTCCTTTAGAGAAATTGGCATATGCCATTGTTATGGCTGCAAGGAAGTTGAGACCATATTTTTTAGAGCACCCTAACTAACTATCCATTAAGGCAAACCTTGCAAAAGCCTGATATTTCAGGACAAATGGTCAAGTGGGCAGTGGACCTTGGACAATTTAACATAAGATACAAACATCGCACCTCTATAAAAGGTCAAGCGCTTGTTGATTTTGTTGTGGAGTTCAGTTCGGAACCAGTAGAAGTACTTTCTCATGACGCTCCATGGGAACTCTTTGTAGATGGATCCTCAACGGGAATTCGGTCAAGGGTAAAAGTAGTCTTGGTAGGACCAAATCACCAATTGTTCTGTGAAGCCTTACCGTTCGACTTCAAAGCTTCCAACAATGAGGCTGAGTATAAATCGATAATAGTTAGGGTGAGAATAGCAAAAGAGATGAGAATTTCTCATCTGATAGTTCACAGTGAGCAATTGGTGGTCAATCAGATCAATGAGGCCTACCAAACTAAGGAAGAAAGAATGAATAGCTATCTCCAAATTGTTAGGCAGAAATTTGAGAATTTCCAAACTGTTGTGGTTAAACAAATTCCTCGAACTCAGAACGGTCATGCTGACGCTTTAGCTTGGCTAGCCACAAGCGAAGGAATAGAAGATTTTGATAGCATTCCAGTGGGAATGATTATTCATTCTGCTATTAACAAACTAGAGGTTGTTCCATGATGACTGACCACAAACCCACATGGATGGACGAAATCGATTTCTATCTAAGAACAGGGATACGTCCTGAGGTTCCCATTGAAGCAAGAAGACTCTGGATGAGGTCAGCAAGGTACACATTAATTGGCAATGTGCTCTACAAACGGAGATATTCGATACCTTTGTTAAAATGTCTGAATGAAGAATAAACACTTTATGCTTTGCATGAAGTACATGAAGGAATATGTGGAAATCGTTCCGGAGGACAATCGTTGGCTCATAAAATCACGCGTCAAGGATATTTCTGGCCTACTATGAAACGGGATGCATTACAATTTGTAAGAAGATGTGACAAATGTCAACGCTTCGTTCCTAACATTAAGCTTCCGCTAGAAGAGCTGAAATTTGTAGTGGCTCATTAGCCGTTCTCGAAATGGGAGATCGATTTAATTGGCCACATGCTCTCTAGGAAAGGTGGAACAAAGTTTCAATTGTTGCAGTTGACTACTTTACTAAGTGGGCAGAGGCTGAACCGCTTGTTAAAATCACCGAACAAAAGACCACTAATTTTATATGGAAGTCCATCATGTGCAGGTTTAGAATAACTCATTCCATTGTAACAAACAATGGAAAACAATTCGACAATAACTGTCTCGCAAATTTTTGTGAAGAACTTGGCATACAGAAGCATTTCTCCACGCCAAATCATCCTTAGGCTAACGGACAAGTTGAAGTAATCAATAAGATCATCAAGCATATACTAAAGACAAAACTCGATGCTCTTAAGGGAGGATGGGCTGAGGAACTCCCCAGCGTACTATGGTCTTACCGTATTACGCCTAGGAATAGCACGGGAGAAACTCATTTCTCTCTAGCTTTTTGAGCAAAAGCTGTGATCCTATTGGAGGTAGGGATTCTTTCCATTTGAATAATAATGTACAACGAGGAGGGGAATGAGAAAGCTTTGCGTAAAGAGTTGGACCTAATAGAGAAAATGAGGAATGAAACTGAAATCAGGAATGCTGTATACAAACAATGTAATGCAAAGTACTACAATTAGAAGGTCAAGAAACGGGCATTTGAGGTCGGAACCCTAGTGTTAAGGAAACGTTTCCTTGCCACTAGAGAATCTAGCTCTGGATCTTTAGGACCTAACTGGGAAGGTCCCTACAGAATAACTAGAGTACTACTCAAGGGAGCCTACGAGCTGGAAGATATGGATGGTAGACCTCTGCTACACCCTTAGAATGCAGAACACCTGAAAAAGTATTATCAGTAGGAAATGAGTGTACTTTGTACTAGGGGTGGGCGTGGCGTGGGTTGGGTTGGGTTGGGTCGGTTTTTGCCCCAACCCAAACCCAACCCAACATTGTCGGTTTGTTCGAAATTCAACCCAACCCAACCCATGTAAATGTTGAAACCCAACCCA
>CAIGRT010064611.1:0-18568 GCA_903798405.1 Fraxinus platypoda | reverse complement strand
ATGATATGTAATAAATAATAAGATAATGTTAAATAAAAATAATCATTTGTGTATCTTTTAACTCATTTTTCATGAACATTATGCCCTTTAACGTAGCATAATAATTAAAATGTTAAATTTTAAAATTAATAAATATTTTAAATATATAAATATACATATATATATACACAAATAGCTAGTTTTTTTTTGTGCCCGTAGTGATGAGGCCTGTGCGGTCGCTCAATTCGCGTGCCCTCAGGGCCTCCTTGCTACTAGGGGTCGATTCCCATGTGTTTCTGGGTGGGGTCTACCCCTTTCAAAGGGGCTCCAACCTCCTATCCACAGGGTTGATACTCTCCTCTTTGCTCAAATAGATGTGGAATCAGGACAAAAATGCACTTTACATTTTGTATGAAGATCAAAATTAAGATCCTTAGAATGTATTGGACTCTTGACTTGATAGGCTTTTTGATGATATATTTATCCCTTGTTTGGTTTTGATTAAAAAAAAAATCGATTTTTAGTAGATTTTGATAAAATGTGTGGTTGAAAATAAATTCGATAAAAAAAAAATGAGTTTAAGGAAATATGGACTAAATAAGGGATATATGCCTTGTTAGATGATTCCATTAGTAAGTGGGCTGATTTAGCATATTCTAATATTATTGATCGATTTTGGCGTATATGCAGAAATATGAAAATCTCTATATTAACCTTGGAATTTTAGTTTCTCCACATAGTATGTACGTTGATTCCATGATGTCGACACCTACCACCATGTTTCACCTTTAGGTTGGTATAAAGAGATCATAACCTATATACGAAACGTGGATGAACGAAGTTATGAATGCTAGAGGCAATGATAGAGGTAAGTATCGATTCAATTTAAATGCAAGACAATGGTATCTATATTATAGTATGCTTCTATGTGATTCCATGAAATGTACTATTGGTGCAATATACATGGAATATAATATTATCATTGAATATTTGAATATGATAAGAGTGGTCAGGATACGATGTTACTAATGTATGGATTTTTATTGGAATATTATCATATATTATTATGACTTATAAATGATGTACAAGATGACAAAGAACACAATTGTAAAAGTAATTTTCTGATAATTCATTCATCACAATGGATAACATATACATACAAAAGATTCTAGACTATTCTTGGCTAGTTACCTTATATCACACCTAAGAATAATTGAGTAAAAATATTTTCTACACTAAATTAAGAAAACTCAATATTACAGTACATCATGGAATACACAGAAAAAGGAAACTGAATAATTTCTTGAATACTCTCCCTTATGTTGGTGTGTGGATGTCACACATGCCTAACATGTCTAAGGAATCATCAAAAACTCTGCTCGCAACGCCTTTAGTGAGTACATCAGCTAATTGATCTTCAGACTTCACAAAAGGAAATACTATGATATTTGCTTCAAGCTTTTCCTTAATGAAGTGTCTATCAACATCGTTGTGCTTCGTCCGATTATGTTAAACTGGATTATGGACAATCTCGTATATGTTCCTATACTCCGCTTCTACACTAGACCTTGCTACAAATGGTTGCTTTTTACTTTTCCAAGTCACAAAGTTTCCCTTTACAAAAGTAAAGTAACCTGTGGTAGATCTTCTATCATTAGCTGGACCTGCCTAATCTGCATCAGTGTAGCCTTCTATCTTTATGTGATTATGTTTGGAGAACAACAACCCTTTACCTGGAGTAGATTTCAAATACCTCAATATTCTCTCCACAGCATCCATGTGGGTTTTATGAGGATCATGAATAAACTGACTCACTACGCTTACTGCATATGCAATATTTGGTCTAGTATGAGACAAATAAATCAATTTTTTCCACAAGTCTCTAGCATCTTCCTTTATCAATAGGAGTTGCATCCAAACAAAGGAATAATTTATGATTCTGCTCAATAGGAGTATTAGCAATCTTACATCCAATCATGCATGTTTCAGTTAACAAATCAAGAATGTATCTTCGTTCAGATAAGGAAATACCACTCTTTGATCGGGCTACCTCAATTCCCAAAATCTCAAATTCTTAGGCCAAATGTCGTTGTAGGCTTTCAATTTTTCTTTAATCTTCCCCTGTCACCACCATATCATCAACATAGATAATCAATGCAGGAAGATCCATATATACTTCTTCGGTAAAATCTCCATGCAAGAACGTATTCTTTACATCGAGTTGAAGAAATGCCAATCTCGGTTGGCTGTTGAGGATAAGAGTACTCTTATTGTATTGAGTTTGGCAATCGGTGCAAAAGTTTCTTGATAATTGATCCCGTAAGACTGTGTATACCCTTTTGCAACTAACCGAGCTTTATACCTCTCGATGGTTCCTTTTGCCTTATGCTTCACTATAAACACCCATTTAAATCCCACAACCTTCCCACTTGGTAGAGACACTATCTCCCAAATATCATTTTTTAAGCTTAGCCATTTCTTCTGCCATAGTTTAAGTCCATCTAACATTTGCCAAAGCTTCTTGCATTTTACTTGGAATAGAAACAGGTGATAACTGTAGCACATAAGATTCATATAACTTGGACAGTCGATGTAAAGTCACATAACCACTAATGGGATATCTAGTTTTGCTTTTAGGGTCGGACTCATATCTAGTAGGTGGTATACCACGATTAGAACGTGGTGGAAGATGATAATTAGACAAAAGAGGTTTAGTATTATCAGTGTCATTGTCAATAAGAGGTTCAGTATTGTCAGTGTTTTCTCTCCCTCAAGAGATGAATCGATAGACGATGATTTGCAGAAAAAAATTTATTTTTGAAAGATAACATCCATGGAAATATGAAACTTTCTAGAGCTACGTCAAAACATTTGTACCCCTTTTGATGGATCCCATATCCCACAAAGACACATTTTACATCACATGGTTCAAACTTAGTACGCTGATAGGGGTGCAAGTGAACAAAAACTACACACCTAAAAATTCTAGGAGACAAAGTACTACTGATGGAAGAGTGCAATGGTTAGATAAGACATCTAATGGTCATCTAAAGTTAAGAACACTAGATGGTGTATGATTTATCAAGTAGACTGTTGAATTCAATGCCTCATCCTACAAATAAGAAAGCACATGGCCCCCCCAAACAAAAGAGTTCTAGTAACTTCCAATATATGTCTATTTTCTTTTCGCTCTGCCACACCATTTTGTTGGGAAGAATAAGGGCATGATGTTTGATGAGTAATACCTATCGAAAGCATGAATTCTATCAACTCATGCTTAAAGTACCCCCATTATCAAAACGAAGAACTTTTATTGGAATACCAAATTGGGTAGTCACCATTTGATGAAATGATCGAAAAATAGTACTCACATCACTCTTGTGTTTCAAATGGTAAACCCAAGTCATTCGAGTGTAATTGTCTACAAAAGTCACAAACCACCTCATCCCATTAAGAGTAAGGATCAATGTTGGTCCCCAAACATCTGAGTGAACTAATGAGAAAGGAAAATTTGATTTATTATCACTCAAATAAAAAGTTGTACGATGGCTTTTCACCGTTACACAAGTTTCGCAAACAAAATTTGAAAAATTACATTCATGAAATAGAGATGGAAATAATCTCCTAAAATAACCAAAAGAAGGATGTCCTCGACATCTATGCAATAGCCAGATTTTCTCCTTTTTCTTACTTGCTAAATCTTCTTTTACCAAGTGAGCTTGCCTTTTTATGTTAGACTGTTGAAAACCATCCTCCAAATAGTACAATCCTCCACTTTCTTTACCATTGCCAATCATCTCCTTGGTATGGATGTCCTGAAACATACAGTGAGTAGGAAAAAATATTGTAATACAGTTATAATATTTGGTTAATTGAGAAATAGAGAAAATGTTGCAATTTAATGACAATACAAGCAATGCATTTTTTTATGGTTAGGAGATAATGGAATCATACTAACATCAACCGTTGGAGATGAAACCCCATTGGCATTGGTAATGGTAGTTTTGGGACATTTAGAGGATATATGGCTAAACATATAACGGTCACAAGTCATATGATCTGTTGCACCAGAGTCAATTATTCAATCCCTATTTCCAGTAAAAACACGTACTAGATTTAGCAGTGAATCCCAGAGTTGTGGCAAGATTCCCCGTTGGATTAATGTTATCTTCTTTAACACTAGAGGACACCTAAGATGTCTTCTTGGCTTTTGGATGCCAATCTGGATATCTATGAATTTGGAAGCAAGTGTCTACGGTATGCGTATACTCTTACAATGAGTACACTTTCAATCTTTCTTTGATATAAGCTTTTTCTTAGATGCCATCACAGCCCCTTCTCCAATTGTTCCTCCAAACATGGCATCCTAGAGATTAGCTTCCGCACAAACCATAGCATAAGCAGTTTGTATATTTGGAAGTGGTTTGGTAGCAAGTACACGACCTCTAACCCCAACCAATTGAGAATCAAGGCCAGCCAGAAACATATACACCCATTGAGAATTGATCATTGTGGTGTATTTCTCAAAATCCTTGGCACACTCCATAGAACAATCATCAATATCGTTAAGTTGTTACCAAATCTTCTGTAATTTACCAAAGTAGGAGATAATAGACCCCCTCATTTTGGCGAAAACAGAAATCAATTCGCAGTGTAGTTGATAGGCCTTTGATGCATCGTGCTCGACTATATATGTCTCCTTGACTGCTTTCCATATTTCTTTTGCTGTAGACAACCGAAGATAGAGGGATCTGATATCTTTTGTCACTGCATCAAGGAGCCATGATTTCACTAGACAATTTTCATCTTCCCAGGCTTCATATTCTTCTGACTGAACATCTTTAGGTGCAGCTTTGGTCCTTGAAATATAACTCCATTATTTCCTTCCACGGATATTATTTTGAGTGTTCAAAGCCCATTCAACATAGTTGGTACCATCAAGTCGTTCCGAAATAATTAATGCGGAAGTTTCTTGCACATGGAATCCAACCATTGTAGTAGAATCATTCTTCTTTGGAGAATCATCACCCCGAGCCATAGTGGATAAGTGTCAGCCCCTTAAAGGTTGACATGCGCAATGACATGAGCACATCTTGCACTCATGCCGAGATTTTGCGAATAGGTGTGTTGATGGTGCACACTTCAGATTTCGGAGCAAGGAAAATGTAGGTTTCAATTTGTGGGAATGATGCTTTAGTTTGACTGGTGTCAAAGTGTTGCAGATTTGCAAGGCATGGACTGATCCAACTTGCTGTTAGTGGGCTTTAGTTCACAAATTCGGGTGTCCAAATTGGGCACATGTTTGACACATGTGTTGGGGCAGTTTTCGTGGTCCATACAGGTGGAAAGTACGGGTGGTTGCTGGGAATGGTTGTGGGAAGCAGTTTTGGCAGTTCCAATCCAATTGGATTGGTTTATCCCTTTTGCAGTTAAGAGTGTTAACTGCATACGAATTCTGGTCTATAAATTGAGAAGGCTAGTTTGATGAGACACAGTGTGTGTTGTGTTCCTTTAGTATTCCTTCATTTTCTTGTATTATTGTGGAGTAATAAATTAGTTAGATTTTATCCGTAAATCAGTGTGTTCCTTTACATTGCTGCATTAACTTTTCCTGTGTTCATTGTGCAAATTTGTGGGCTGATTGAGTGGAACCTCAGTGCCATCATATGCGAGAATTTGGCTAACTATTTTACTAAGAATTCGTCCCTGTGATAATAAGACACCAAAAAAGAATTTCGAAACGGAATGATAAGAGTAGAAAAATTAAAAAGACAATTGTGAACACAAGAAACCAAAAAACTTCAATTCCTAGAGTAAATAAAAGGAGAATGAAGGTGGTTCTCATACTATTGAAAAAAGTAATTTTCCGATAATTCATTCATCACAAGTGATAACATATATATACAAAAAATTTTAGACTATTCTTGGCTAGTTACCTTATATCACGCCTAAAAATAATTGTATAAAAATATATATTCTAGACTAAACTAGGAAAACTCAATATTACAGTATTTCATGGAATACACGGAAAAAGGAAACTGAATAATTTATTCAATATGAGATATTCTATGACATTCTCGTGCACGTGCACTGTATGGACTTGAAAGACATGATCATTCATAACGTGTTAAGAAGAGATAATTGTGAATATTCAGATATGAAAGTTAGAATGAGAAGCTAAGATTGAATATATTTGGATCGCCTTATGAATGTACTACACTTATAATATTCGGGTTCGAATATATGTGCCACTTGAGGTTCCCAACGGTCATTATGGGCAGTCGATGATAGGTGTTGGCGGTCTAGTGTCGGTATACAGCAGTATTTGGAGGTCCTTTGTGGCTTCAGGACTACAAATCAGCACAACGAGCACTGAATTTTACGAAGGCTATATAATGTCACCTCAAGCCATGCATCAATGGTTACTGTAATTAAGACATTTTTATGGGTTTAAACTGCTTAATTTTCAGTCTGCTAATTCTACTTAAAACATTAAATTTACTAGAAAAAAAACAAACTAATTAGCAAATTAAAAGAAGATGTTATCTTACTTCTTAAATGTACTCAATCACTCGATAAACTAATTATATATGCCTACAACCACTATCAAAAAGAAACTTTTTTTTGTTTAGTGGAGTAGCTTATTTAATTTTCATAACTACGTTTGGGGTTCAACCAAAAGAAAGTTGGAATTATTATACCACGATCCTACTGGCTACAACCATAATAAGCCCTAATATAGTGGTGCTTGAATTTGGTTCATCATTTCTACTACTTTCATGTGCTTCTAATTAACATGCCAACTGGTTGCATTATATATCCAAGTTCATTCTTTCTTTCTCGACTCGATATATGTACGCGGGCATACTTAATATTTGGCAGAACGTAGACTAGCGGGTAGACTAATTACTGCACAATTCCCCTTTTAGTGACTTAGAAACGTGACACGGCCCGCTCTGAGTAACTCTAATGGATGCGAAATGTGACATACACCATCGATAAGGCTACATATATATATATGTACACACGAACTACTTTACATTTTTGTTTTGCAGCCGTGAACAGGCTAAGTTGAGTATAATACAAGTTTCATAAAGTTGCAATTGGAATTAAATTTCGATTAAAAAATTGATTGGCAGGGGCAAAGGGTAGCAGACGACAAGAAGCAGAAAGTAAAGAAAAAAGTGAAAAAGGAATATTGAAAAATCGAAATATGGACAATGTTCAATTTCATGCAGAAGAAGAGTTATGAGGGCACCTTTTTGTAGCTCGAGGAGATTTTGAAAATACGAGAAAAGTTGAAGACATTAATGCTGTTGTCACAAAATATGAGACTGTCTCATTTATTATTATATAATATCTCTACCAAAGTAAATTAGTTGTACGGTATCAGCATTGAGAAAGGGAAAACATGGTTCTCCTTTCGGCTACATGTTACCAAAATAGGGAGACTGACATTCAAGCAGCACGTTTTTTCACTTTTTTTTATATTATTTGTTTAATGACAACGAATATGTTGTCTTTTCTTGATACAGTTATGTAGTGATAATTGAAAGAGCGTCTTGATAAAGTTTTGATGAGGGATTAGACTTGTTACAGTTGAGTTGTGGACATACATTGTTGAATTTCCACTGAGGGTAACTAATGATAATGAGCCAACAAAATTTTATACGCATTGAAAAATGACGAAAAGTACACACGACAAATAGAATACGCTAAGTAATTATTATTTTCTTGAACTTAATCGAACTCCCTAAAAACCAATTACGACAGCATTCTACTTAAGAAAAGAACGGAACATAAACCAATAGTCAATTACTTATCAACTAATTCTAGGACATAATTGTTAAAGATACTAACTACTGCCCCCTTCCAATGGCTTTTGAAGAGGTGTGCAAGTAGGAAATAAGAAAGCACAAACGATAATAGAACTGTAAGCTCGACTTCAGACAGAAAAAATATTTCTTCTCGACAGGGAAAAGGAGAAAGCCCCAGATCTTGGGTGTGTTCGAATTCAACCTCTCGTTAGGTCTTCACTGAAGGATTGTCCACCTTTTTTTGGGAAAAAAATTTAAAATCTTATCTAGTGTAAAGTCATTCTTGTTTCCGTCCAATACAACCAAAGAGGGTTAAGACTTAAGCCAGTAAGAAAAGAAGCAACTCGTGGAAAATTTGGCAGTATAAATAAGACCTTGGAATGACAGATTTTCTGACAACTTGGTATAAGAAATAATGAAGGTAATTGGCCACCCTAGTAAGACACACACGTAGGGTAAAATTCCATTTACCAATCAAGAGAAACGTACATCTGATGTCATAGTGAACGCATTCTAAAACGTACCAAGGGTAAAATTCCGTTCACTGGTGAAGAAATTTTTCATTTTACTCACGAAACCTTATTTCAGAAAGCACAGTAGAGAATGTCTTATAGCAAAAACTAGAGTCCTACTTGTTTCAAACCCTCTTTGTTTCTCTCAACTTTTGGATTTAAACCAATCAATACCTCCATCAAATTCGATAGAAGATAGACAATTCAATTTACGATAAGGGCTCTAGAAGAACTATCATATACAACTGAAAATAACACATGTGAATGCAAAATGAATGAGCAAACAAGACACCCAACAATATACTAAATGCATCCAAACTTGCAAGATATAGCAAATCAAAACCAGACAAAAATGCAAACAGCTTGAAAACCTTGTATCGTCAAAGGTTCGTGTACCCTCATTCATTGCTGGAAACAATAAAAACTCTAGTAAAACTCATTTTTTTAAAAATTAATGTATATAAATTTGTTACACTCCTATGGTGAAACATGGATGCATGCAAGAATGCGACTACTTTTACCAGGAAGAGAAAGTGACCAGATACAAAACATTGAAGGAACGAAAGAGGAGTAATTCTTGATAAGATAGCGCGACTTATGAAGAATACAACTATCAAAGTTAGGATATTATATAATTTATTTATATAATGCAGCTATTGATGACAATATCTTTTCATTCATTTGTTTTCTGGGCATTCCATTTAGTTCAAAGACGTGTAGTAAATTTTGTAGAGAAAAGTATATAATGTCCTCTCCTACATTTACAGACACTTCATTTTACGAGCAAGCTGCTGTGATCCATCATAGCTATAATCATTAGGTTTCTACCTTGTGCTCATTTATTCATTATCAAAGATTATAAGTACTACAAAATTTCTATAAGATTTTATAATTTGCACCTAGTAGACCTGATTTGTGCAAAGACGAGGATTGAAGCCTTGGGAGCATGACCTTAAAGGCATGTATTTAACAAGAGGGAGGGAGGGAGGCAGTAGAGAGTTTTAGGGGCTTCCTTATATTGGAGGAAGGACAAAACCATATGCCCGTTTGCTAATTTCTTAGAAGACAAATAAACAGTTCTTCAAAAACCCGCCTTTTTACCCAATATAAACCCAGTGGATCTCAACTATTCAATTTGCTTTCTTTGCTATGCATCACTTTTTTTAAAAATCTGAGTACATTTACTCATCAATTATGTAAGAACTAAAGGAAATTTTCCTGAATCTTGTTGACTTAGATTAAATTTAAAAATCACTTATTTAGGTATGAAAGCAATCCAGAGAAAGGGCAAGAATGAAGAAAAGAGGAACAATGAGAATTTCTATTGATAATTTCAGTCACTGTTTGACTTTTTATGCTCATTTAAGACGTAGTGCGACAATCTCTAAGTAGGTGCAAATGCACAAGGTATTGTTTTGTAAATGTAACAAGGCCCATATTTATGTTTTCAATATAATTCTCTTATATTATTTTAAATAATTCCTAATATAAAATCAGGTGCAGTCTTGATGTTTAAAAGTTTATACATTTTTATGAACTAATCATTTAATTTAGTACAGCAACTATGTAGCACTTCCCAATTAGACTTTTTCAAAACAAATGGGAAAATAGAGACTTCAAACTTTTTAGCTTAGTTTCATCCTTCCCCTCCGCAAAAATATGAACCTTGGTTCTAATTGCTGATCACTTAGCCCCTGTTTGACCCACATTATTTAAAAATACATTATTTCAAAACTCATTTTCAACCACAAATTCTCCAATAAAATAATATTTTTCATCACATCAATAACTTTTACTTTCTTTTTAACCACATATTTCCCATCATATCACTATTTAAAATACATTATTTCCTCAATAATATCCATCAAACACACTTTGAAGTATCTCCTCTAACATTTCACCATGTAATTAAACCTAGCATGTCTATTAGCAATCTAGCAGAAAGATTTTTCCTTTAGCGAACTTAAAATGGAGACTATCCCAATTAGGCTACTATTCTAGTAATATTCATTGAAATTCTTATGTGGCCGGCATGTTTGGTACAGAAGATTAAATTTAGAAAGAAAAAGATGTTAAAATCTTGTTTCTTATATAATGTCTATCAAACACACTCGAACATAAGATATCACTCATTTATTCCCTCAACTTCGGTCGCACTTATCTTTGCCTCTTAACAAACATAATTTAAATCTGAGATAAGCACTAAGGTGTAAAACCACATAGAATCTAGCCAATACATGATAAATGTTAATGACTTACCAAGAAGGGTTATTAAAAACAATCAAGTGTATGGTATATATATCACAGACAGCTTCAAATAGATAAGAAATGGAGAATGATCACATGCAGAGAATACTGGTAACTATACTAGGAATTAATGTCAATAAAAGCACAAAAATCAAGAAATGCTTTCAAAATATTGAATGGCCTTTCTTTGGGACTATGGAGGATGAATTGACCACTGCATCATATTCTTCTGTAGATGTATAAACTATGAATATTACAATTCAATAGATTTAGACTTCCTTTTTATTTAAAATCGTCTAATATTTTCCTGACATACAATCCGTGTGTGACTATGATAACATTTACAACATATGATGAGTTGGGTGTATTTAGAGAGAGAGAGAGAGAGAGAGAGAGAGGATGTGACATTTTGAAATGCTCATGCATGGCTGGATAGCCATACTGAAAGAAGAATAATGATATTTCAGATTGTCCAAAGGAAGAAGCAACCTCTTTCAGTCACTAATTCAACAGGCAATTACGCGTAAATTAGGAGGAAAATAATAAAAAGCAGCTCGAATTTCAACACAGGCTAGAAAAGCGTATAGAAATTCAACTAATAATTAAAAAGTTGCAATAAAAACAAACAAATAAAAACAGCACGCCCATTTTTATAGCAGAATCAAACTTTAAACTTTATGTATTTCAAAGGGAAGAAGAATAGTTCAACGATGTGTGCATCGAAATTTCAAGTACAAAAAAAGCATAAACAAATGATCCCCTCGATCGTTAATTTCCTCCCCTTTTGTTCTATATTTTAGCACTATTTTTTCATAATTTCTACCTCAAATCGCTGTAAATGTTGTTTTTGGGACACAAATTAAGTTAAGGTTGTTGTTCAGGATCTTGGGGGTGGGAAGAATTGCGTACCAGCCATGAACGTGTTGAGCGGAGCTGGGAATAAAGAAGGGTCAAGAAAAGGTGAAGAACCACCTCCGGCGGCGGAGGTGGTGGCGGCAGAATTGGCGGTTCCAGTTATTAAATTAAGTTGTTGAACTCCTGCGCTGACACTTCCACCACCAGATGAGGTTTCTCCGGCGATATACTGGTTTTCAAGGCCTTGATCGTATAGAATTCCCTTAAATACATGCCCACCAATGTTGACTGCAGTCTGATATGCGTACTGATCTTCAGCATCATCAATGGCGCTTACTCTAACGCAGCGAAAAACCGCCTCCGAATTTACTTCCGATGGGAAATTCCCAAGTTCTAACCCTACAAACATCAAATAAACGTAATGTATACATGATGTAAATTGTTTTTAAAACTTTGTTAATACAAAAATAGCAACGAAATTTCATTGAGGTAGGGTGGGGTTGCGAGGAATAGGGTCTCCTTGTCTATCTTTTGTCAGGAATACCTAAAAACAGTGTTTTGAAAAGAAAAGGGAAAAGGAAAAGGAAAAGCTGTTGATTTTAGTTTTACTATGGTGGTCGATTTCACCACACGCAATCTAAACAATGAAATTTTGTTTATTATACTGTATAGTCTAGTGGAGTCGGGTTTACCTGACGTGCTAGCTGGTATTCTAGTGCAAACGAGAGAGGAAGAAGCATTTGGATTCTCTCTTTGCCTTTTTGCAGTGTCTCTGTGTGGCTGTTGCTGATTGTGTTCTTGTTGTTGTTCTTGCAAGGCAGAAAGCTGTTGCTGTCTCTCTCTTCTTTTAGCAGCTGGAACCCAAGTGCTCTTCACATGAGTTTGGCACTGAAACCCTCGGCTCTTGCAGCAAGTTCTACATCTCATGTAAGAACAATCTTTCTTTGCTTGATTCCCACAATCCTGGCAGCTAATTCCACCAGCAGCAGCAGCAGCTCCGCCGCTGCTCCTCATCATAAGAAATCCGGACCTCGGAGAATCATTCGAGATTTCAAAGCCGGTTCGACTCGGCCCAACTGCTAATCCTCCTGCTGATGCATAGAGATCTTGAAGCGGATTCTGATTCTGCCGTTGAAGGAAATGTTGATTTTCTTGCTGATTTGGGTGGTTCTGCCAAAGTTCGAAGCCTTTATATGGTATATCTTCATTTCTGAACAAAAACCAGCTTTCTGGGTTGAGTTCTGAGGGTGGATTGTTGTGGTGGCTACTGCTTTCTTGTTCTTGATTGCTGCTATTGTTTCCGCCTCTTCCAGCGCCGCCACCTCCTCCTAGTGAGAAAAAGCCAGCCATTTTGACACTACCTCTAATCCTTTTCTAGACTTCAATTGGGACTGACAATCCATAACAGAAACGCAAAACAGACTTGAAAATGACCCAAGAATAATAAGGGCACGCCTTAGTTTCTCTGGGTACCGTTTTGGTTTCTTGAATTGTGGGTATATGTATGCATATAAGTCAGACAAAACAAAATTCTGGGTGGGTTTTTGAATGAATCATCTCATTTGCGACTAAAATAATAAATCAATGTTTGCATGTGATTTGAATTTCCGAATTTAATTGTTTTGGGGAAAAGGATTTATTGCAGCTTTTTTTCTTTTGTTCTAAGAGGTGACTTTTGGGGACAGAGAGATTAAATCACAGCCTCCCTTCCTTCAATTCTGTGGCTGTGTCGTTTGCATTAAAGACGCAGAATTACAGCTCTGCCACGCCGCCATGGCTTCTAAAAGCATTCAGCTTTCTCTCTCTACACACTCACTCCCTCCCTCTCTATCTCTCTCTCTCTCTGTTTCCTTTGTAACCACCAATTTAAGTCTCACCCACAGAAAGAACCTTTGCTTCTTTTCTGTTTACACTCACTCTCTCTATCTCTCTCTCTCACACACACAAAGAGGCACTCTTTCTCTCTCTACATGATCATCAACTTGAAGGGAAGAGATCCAAAGGTGTTGGACATCTGCATGCGTATTAACGGCTATGAATCGTGCCACGTGTCGCACAAGCAGCTTTTTCTCCTATTGTCCTTTGTACCGGAAACCCCGCTACTTTATGTCGCTATCCATTTAATTAACTAATTAATTCTTAATTAGCATGTAATTATCTAAAGATCCGATCTTCGAGCTCAATTTTTTTTTTTTTTTTTTACAGAATAATTCAACCAACCATCCCCAAGCTATGTTCCGAATATCTTGTTAATCTTCAATTTTTAAAATTATAATTAAATTTTAATGAGTGCTATAGCTTCATGAAGCTATACGTGTGTGAGGGTCACTTGACAATTTGACAGGATTTAGATCAATTTCTGTTAATTGTGAAAGTATAATGAAAAAGATATAAAAAAAAATAAAAAAATTAATCTTTTTAAGGATTAGAGATTAACTTGTTAGTTGAAAAATAGATTAAGGACCAATAACACAATTTTTCACATTATAACGTACAGTTAAATATAGGGTCACAATTATTTTCACCACCCACAATAGAAATGGGGCCTTAAACTCGAGAATTTTCGATTTGGTACAAACTCTTCTTTGAGGGATTTTTTGGATTATGATCAGTTCAATTTCACGACCGAATTTCATTTTGATAAACAAGAAACACGGTCCAACTAAAAATCTTTGAGCTTTTCACAAGTTAAAATCGATAGAGTGAATCAAATTATACATTGTACGTAAACTAGGGTTTTTAGGAAATTAAACTAATTTACAATAATTGAAGATAAATTTAAAACCTAACCACCTTAAATTATTGAGTTGAATAATTTTAATGCATTATTATCAAATGGTAAGTGATTAAAACACTTTTAATTACAATCATAATTAGAGTGATTTTGAGGGGGACCATTTTGGTAACTACATAAAGGAAAGGAGGGCATCTCCTTAAGATTAATTGAAAACTTTATTAATTGAGGGGTTGACTATAAACAGTAAAAAGGGCATATATGTCATTTAATATAGTGATTAGTAGTTAATACGTATACGGACCACGCCGGCCTCAAACTGACCTACGATAATATATATATACGTACATTTTGCAATTTGGTCCGCCATCTTTCGAATAACTTACAGTCACCGAAAGAAAACGTGTATTTTTTTTTTTTATGACAACTTGCATCATTGGATACTCGAGGATTACACGGAATTTTATAGGCATGTAGGACTAGGTGTCATGATGCATGAGAGATTTAGGGTTTGCAAAAGAAATTTTATTCCAGAAATATAAGGTTCTGTTTGGATCTAGAATGTTGGATTAAAAGATTTACTTAAAAGTAAATTTTAAACAAATAAAAAAATTTATTGATCAAATCAAAGTTAAAAAAGAGCAAATTATTTATTGACAATAAAATAAGAATTACTTCTTCTAAGTATTTCTTTTTTATATTAAAAAGGTTTAATAAAAACAACTTATTACACCTAAGTAACTTAAAAGTTTCCTAACATAAGTAATTTTTTTATATTAAAGTTCGCTTTTAGCAAGAAATAGATTTCAAATATTTTGGAGATAATACCTAATTTGAGGTTTAATATGAACCAAAAATTATTTAATCATATCATGATCGAACTCCACGAGTAGATTTGAGAATTACACGAATAATTGTTGCAATACACGAATTAGTCGAATTCTTTGATAACTCTACGAGAATCACCAATTTCACAAACAATTAACACAAAATCTTGAAAAATCTTCACTAATGTTGGACACAATAAAATGAATTCTATGATGGTAAAAGTTAAGACATTATCTAATTGAATATTAAATTAATTATACTAATTATTTGGGTACAAATTCTACTGAATTGTGATGAAACAAAAATATTAATTAGGACTGATGTCTTGAAAGTATAAATGAATAGCCTAAATTAAGCCAATTTAAAAAGAAAAAAAAATTGAAACCAAATTTAATTTACATTTCTTTGTAATAAAAGAGAAGTTGAAAATTAGAAGTTGCTGGAATTGATCCCAAGACTAAAGATCATGCTATTTATCATTATGATGATAGAATATCTGTGACGTGACAGTTTATGTGAAACAATGAGATTTGACATTTCAATTTTTATGAGAGATATATGGAGGAGATAGAGAGAGAGAAATGTGAGGGATAATGTGTTGCTACATTGTCAATATTTCATCATCATGATAATAAATAACATTACTCCAGCCATTTAGGTACAAGTACATTTGACAATTGAATGACTATAAGCTACTTGTGCCACAAAAATAAGTAAAAATTAATTAGGTTCTTTGCTTCAAACTAAGAGGCAAAGTTGGAAGACCTACAGATAGAAGAGAAAAAAATCCAGTCTTGCCCACTTGAATCATTAATTTGTGTAAGCAATTCATGTTTTATAACAATAAAGTTGAAAATGTTGTTGATTTTTGTTCAAACTTAATTACACTTCTTAATCTCTTATAATAATTTCACTTAACTGCTAGACCCCTCCTATGTTTATACACCAACCCTACTTCCCACATCTACATGTAGATCATAAACTGATAATTAATCTCTTACAATATTTGCTGTACATGTTAGAAACCATTCATACAAGAAACGTTGCATTGTTATGATACAAAAACTCATACTTGAATTTGGTAAGTTATTAAATTTTAATATGTATATAGTTTGTAAGATATTTTATTGTGTGAATGTGTGGTTGAAAATAAGTATGTAGGAAAAAAAAGTTTTGAAAGAATAAGAGATAAACAGGGGCTAAATGTTACACACAAAATTGTGAAAAAATCTAACTCTAACTAACTCGAGCATTTGACACTATAGTTTCAATAGGTTAATCAGTCACAACACACATATATAGTTGTAGCTTGTTTGTTATAAATTGTTTTATAGAAGCTAGATCGTATTCCTTTATATTTTGTCTTTTAATCTCGTACAGCTGCAGCGGCTCATGATTAATCATGTCCATTATGTCGATATCTACTAACAAATATTACTTTAGATGCTTGTTTCGCACACGATAATACAAATTACTTGAACATAATTTAAATTTTTTAAAAATATTGTTTAATAGTGTCTAATCCCCTTTACCTAATATATCATGACGAGTTGGATTGTATTAAGGAGAAAAATGTACCATGGAGTATTGTACAATATTATGTGCTAAATATGATTAAGAATATTCAATAAAAAAATATAATTTGAAATNGAGAAAAATGTACCATGGAGTATTGTACAATATTATGTGCTAAATATGATTAAGAATATTCAATAAAAAAATATAATTTGAAATATATTAACTATTTAAGAAAATTCTTATTGGCCTCACACAATTGTACAAGCAATAAATTTATAATAACATTAGTACGCAATAAAATACTCCAATGTAAAATAAATAACTGAACAAAAAAGTAAGAAAATTACGAAGTCCCTGTTTTGTGGGTATTAAAATCAGATTTTTGGTAGATTTTAATTAAAAAAAATGACGAAATGTATAACTAAAAAGATGTAAATCCCATGAAATATGTAATTAAAATTAAATTTAATTTTAACTTAAATTAAAATCTTAATTTTAATCTTCTCACCAAATTAATGCTTGTGATTACTTTAGCTAGACTTTTGACTATCCTGCCCATTTACAGAATTAATTGCTACTATAAAAGTCAGAGGTCTAAAATTGAATGTCAAATTGATATATTTTTGTTATTTAAAATAGGGATAATTGTAGCAGCGGTACCAAACATTTCATTTAGTAACAGATTTTGCACAAACATTTCATTTGTGCCACCCACGGTACCAAACCTTTTAAAATGTCGCAGCTGAAATCCAAATATATAGTTTTTGTTAGTTTGACCGTTAGTTGACCAAGTAATTGACTTTGACAATAATTTTGACTGATTTTAAAAGGTTAAAAAGGTAAAATAACCAAAATCAAATAATTAAAATTAAAAACTCATTCCACCTCCTCCATCCATCCACCCAGCCCACCCCAAGGAAACTGTATACTTTCATTTTTATTGTTTATAACCTCCACAGTTCATTCTCATTTTATACATACTTTTACACATACCCATATTGGTTATACACATATAGTGGGATTTTGAAGTGGCGGCAATGGTGGACTTGAGGTTTTTGGTGATGGTCGTGGCGGTCGCCGTCTTTATGTCGGCAGCGAATGGCAGCAGTATCAAGAGAGTGCTGACTCTAGAGAGGGCGTTTTCAACGGACCAGAAGGTGGAGCTGGAGGCGTTGAAAGCTCGGGATCAGGCGAAGCACACTTGAATCTTGCAGAGCTTTGCCGGTGGCATCGCCGATTTCCCGGTCATTGGTACCTCAGATCCTTATCTCGTCGGGTAATTTTATTACGCCTTTTAACTTTGATTTGGGAAACTGTATATTCCACCCACCAGATTAGTCTGCGTCAACCATAGTACCTCGAGATTCGTGAGATTTCCAAGCTCCAGCATGATCCAACTTGGTGAAAACGTGTTATACGAGAGATTCAACTATTTCAGGGTCGAAATGTTCCCCAAAACTGGTGGTGGAAGAGAAAGAGAAGGTGGGAGTGGGGGGTAGGGTTGATGGAAAAAGAAGAAGGACCTTACTCAAAAATTAAAAAATTATTTGATTTTGGTTATTTCATTATTAAAAATGTAAAATGACCATTTTAACATTTTAAAATTAATCAAAATTATTGTCAAAGTCAATTATTTGGTTAATTAACGGTCAAACTAACAGAAATAATCCATTTGGACTTCATCTGTGACATTTTGAAATGTTTGGTACTGTGGGTGGTATAGATGAAAAATTTGGGCAAAGTCTGCTACTAAAAGAAAAGTTTGGTATCGCTGCTACAATTATCCCTTTAAAATACTTCTAGTGAATTCCATTCCCAGTAACTAATATTTTATTATAGTGTCTCTAAAGTAATTGTATTTCAATTGACACTAAAGTAAAGCATAGTTATCGCTAATGGAATTAACCATTACTACAACTCAAATCTTTACATGAACTATATGTTAGCAATTTGACACAACTCATCTAAATCACCTTAATGAATGCGAAATGAGACGTGTGCTAGATTTATCACCAAAGCTGGTTGTATTATGTTACTAATCATATGCTAAACTAAAGAAAGCCATTCCATGTCAAATA
>CAIGRT010064603.1:0-12972 GCA_903798405.1 Fraxinus platypoda | reverse complement strand
TATTTTGACAAATCTCCCATAATTAATCCTAAGTAACTAAACTGTTAACTCCAAGGCGAGGGAGGTTGACACTTTGAGAGACAATGGAAGGAGGAAACCCGCCTCAGGAGCAAAAAGGGATTCCACAGATGATGAGCGAAGACCTGAATTCAAACGCTAACATGAAATCAAAGCCGATGATTGTAGTGATAATGGGCGCTACTGGCTCAGGCAAATCCAAATTGGCCATTGACCTCGCCTCCCAGTTCCCAATCGAAATCATCAATGCCGACTCTATGCAGGTAACTTGATGATGGCGTGGTTAAGAGGATGCTTGCGTGAAGTTTAATCACAGATTGAAAGTGAACAAAGAAATCTGAGAAAGGGCATGATATGTATTCATTACTGGTGTAATGAATCCAATTTATTGACAGGTTTACCAAGGATTGGACGTTCTTACCAATAAAGTTCCCGTTCAAGACCAAAAAGGTTCTTGCTTTGTACCCCTTACTCCACCTGTTTACTAGATTCTATGAAGTTTGGGGTAATTGACCTTAGCTATTTTTACCATTAATATTCTTCATGTATGTTTCGGGGCAGGGGTGCAGCACCATCTGCTCGGGACAATCAGGCCCCATGTCGAATTCACTGCCAAGGATTTTCGGGATTGTGCTATTCCAGTTAGACAACTTTTTATAGTTATATTAATATTGAACTGGCATTTTTTATTTTTATTTTTATGAGCAAATTTGACAAAACTGTGAGTTTTGACATTCCATGACTTCTTGTTGTAAAGTTTGAAGCAAAGTATGTATTCATATTATAAAATACGAGAAGTTGGCATTATTGAATTTTGTTTCTAGAGCTCCTTGTGCTTGATATTTCTGCTTTTTGGGTGTGACCAACGGAGTTGTCACCTAGATGCTAAGTTTAAATTCTTAAAAACTAATCAGATCTTTTTAACCAGAGGAGAATGGTGCAGGATACATTTAAGTCAATATTTTATTATTGTTAATTAAAATTTCTTTTATTATTTTATGTCGAGTAGGAGTTTTTATTCTATTAGGAGATTTATAGAAATAAATAAGAGCTAGAGTTTGTTTTATTTTAAAGTTTAATTAGGATTTTATGTTTAAATAGAGAGTTAGGATTTTATTGTAAGTTGTTTGATTTTGAATATTAAAAATGTAAATTGAAGATTTTCTTCAAATTCTTGATCCAACTGGTATTCGTGAGCGAATCAAGCGGCTCCGAAATTTGACGATTAGAGTTTGCCTACTTATGTGCTTGAAATATTGCTAAAGATTTAAGTAGACTACTCTGTTGGCCGACTTGTGAAGAAATGCAGTTACAAAATAACGACTCTAAATAGTTGCATGAAAAGAACGTTAGCATTTAGCAATCTCCAATCCCTTATTTTTTTTGTCTTTTTTAAGGAACTTTCTTAACTTTTCCTTCTGACCTATGCTTTTGATGGCTGGACACTGCAAAAATTATTTGTAATTTCTTCAATAGAAGTGATTAAAATAGTTCTATTAAAAGCCCTTTTTTTCTTTTTTTTTTTATTGTGTATATATTCTCATAATAACACCGACCCATTTTTTTTTTTTTTTGTTTAGTTTTGTTGTCTGATCTTCTGTCATTTGATTGTATTTTCAGCTCATCAGTGAGATATGGTCTCGCAATTGCTTACCTGTTATAGTAGGTGGAACAAATTATTATATCCAGGTTAGCTGCTATCTATAATATTGTATCATGACTAAAATTTGTTCCCTGTAATTATTTAGTCATTGCTTTGGTGATGTAGGATGACAATAGAAGTTAAACTTTTGTTGAATTTTTTAATCCAAATTGATTGTAGCCAGTCTTCGTAGACAATACTGGCTTGAATAATATTAAGATCTTGTAATAGGGCAGCAAGCTATTTCTTTGGAGGTTGATAGATGAGTAAAAGATGGGCAAAGCTTTAGACTTTAAAGCATTGTCAAGTAAAATGTTCAGTGGATATATAGGCCCTGTTTGAGCCAAATTATTGTAGAATGAGAATGAAAAATATAGCCGTTATTGGGGTCCACATAAGAGATAGAAAATTTGAATTTAAATATTGATGTGATGGATAACGGTCATATTTTTCATTTTAATGAGATAATAATGTAGATCTAACGGGGGCATAAATTTTGTGCTCAAGAACATCATTCATAAAATCTTAGGACGAACGAGGAAGACCAATGTCTCTTAAATATTGATGATTTAGGCTGTTAAGAATCAAAAGAATGTGAACAACTATTATTTGCCAACTTTGGATACTTATTATAGGGAAAGCAGTTAGGGTTTATTTTTCAATGTTTTCTAGTATTTTATTTTATGTCTTTGGTAGTTTACTACATAATTAGAAACTCTATTTAAAGAAGGCCTATGCCTTGTATTTACTTAGACTTCTGATGAATTGAATAAACAATATTGGTGTCTCCTAACTGCTCTTCTCTCTCATTCTTCTCTTTTCTCCTCTCTTACAATTCTGGCGCTTGTTCAATTGCATCCGTTGACACAAACTGAAACTACCTAATACAGTCTCTAATATGGAGTCATTTAGTGGCTTTCATCGTTTACAAAATGTCTTCAAAGGGGTGGGTATTTTGCCGAAAATCTCTGTTTTTGCTGTTACCATTTGCCTGCTTCATGTTAGCATCAATAACTTAATGTGGGCCTACTCTTTGAACAAGGATTTGATGTCTCATTTTGTGTGTAGTTTTTTGTTCACAAGTTAAAGTATCACTATTTGTGACCCATCTTTTTCTCTTCCCGGAAACCATTTGAGTGAAGTCCAAGATTTCCTATGATTCTGCTTTCTCATTGTTTCATTCAGATCTGTTTTCGCTTCACTTTCACTATTGGCAGCATTTTTCCTAAATTCTTACTAGAAAAAAAACACTCAGACCTTGTTTCCCTTAAGGATTGTTTATGGAGACTGTTGGTAATGTAATTAGCTAATTTCCCTTTCTATAACTATCAACATTTGCTTACTTTTCTTTGGTAATGGTGGACCATGAAAGTCTCCTCTTTTCCGAACTGTATTATGCTCTTTTATCTTGATTCGCTTGGTTATTCTCGAGCGTCGTAATTTTTGTCATTTCAAATTTATATCTGACCTGATAGATATTCCTTGTTATTCAACAGTCTCTTGTGAGTCAGTTCCTTCTGGATGATTACCTAGAAGATCAGGAAGCAAATTACTTATTTAATCTTCCTGGTAATCGCTGCCTCTTTGCATTATATTTTGCGTCTTCAGTATCATCTTAAGAGTCATTATATTCTGCACATGAATTTGGACATCTGAGGATACCTTGCAAGCAAGTTCAAGTGATACATGTTTTTGTTTCTATCAGGAGACAAGAAACCAGATTTTGAACTTGAGCTTGAGCCCATAGGTGTAAATGGTGATTATACTTATAGTCATCTTAAAGACCTTGATCCGGTAGCAGCAAATAGAATTCATCCAAATGATCATAGGAAGGTGAGAATGTTTTCAAGATGCTGAATTTTTCTGCCTATCTTCCCTTTGTGTATCATGTTTTATAATTGCACTCTATGACTCTTTGAACAGTTGCATCCATATTGCTTTTGAGATTAATTTCAATTGTTGCACAAGGAAAATTAACATTCTTCAGGAATGATAAAGCGCGGATGACTTGTAATTTTTTGTATGGGCATATGTATGGTTATAATGATACATGCTTTCAAATCTTAATTATCTGCCCTTATATATAGGAATAGTGGTCATATTTTTCTTTTTCCTCTTCTTAGTTACATTTGGGTTACTGATGGAGTCTTCATCATTGGTTTAACTGTCGGATTCTGGAAAAGTTATTCAATGACAAATATAATTAATACTTCATACAGTTATCAGCACTGAAAAGTAAAAAATATATGGCATAGGTTTGTCAAATAAAGTTTCAGACTTTATCTTTTTAACTTCCAATTTTTGAGATTGTTTAGTAACTCAATGTTGATTCGCAAATATGGCAGATTAATCAATACATAAGTTTATATATCCGTTCTGGTGTCCGTCCAAGCGAGCTATTGCAGGGGAATATCAAGGAGGTTTGTTCTAAATCTTGGCTTATCTACATAATCACAATTGCTTATCCCTGACTGTTATTGCACTTGTTTTCTACTAGCACATCTATATCTGGGACACATTTCCACCTGCTACACACACACACAACTACAGGTTGCTCTATCTACAGACAGCAACCTGCTACCATTGTATATCTATATCAAGGATATTATCTATACATGCTTTGAAGCTCTAATTTTTTCATTCTAAATTATGTATTTCCTTTGCATCCTTAATCCTTATATTTCTGTCATTTTAATTGTCTTAGTTGTCATTCTTTATGCTTCATATGTCAAAGAGAAGCCAACTTAATGCACTAAATGTGTAACCTCAAAATTACTGATCTTTAAAAAGTTACTTGTTTGTCTATTTGAAGAGTACATGAAACGATATCAAAGAAACAGGAGAAATAAGTTATTTCTTTTTATTTAATATTAGCAAGTAACTTGAATCAACTTACTGCATTTAGCAGTCCTTTTAGTTATTTCATTTTTACAAATTACAGCAGTCTCTGCTTCCATTACTGTTGTTATACAGCTTCAGATTTTAGTGGACTAAATAGGATAATATCATGTGGACCATAACATCCTGTTTAATTATCTTATTTCTAAATGTGCCAGGGCAGAACTGGGGCCGAGCTAATAATTTCAGATATGATTGCTGTTTTATATGTCTGGATGCATCTGTTCCAGCATTGGATCAATATGTAGATCGAAGAGTTGATTGCATGATCGATGCTGGTCTACTTGAAGAAGTTTTTGATATTTACAAGTTAAATGCTGATTATACACGAGGTTTACGACAAGCAATTGGTGTCCGGGAATTTGAAGATTTTCTAAGATATTGCACTTCTGAAGGTCAAAATCCTAGTGAAGCTGTCTGTTCTCAAATTTCAAATGCTAAGCAATTCAAGGAAATCGTGCGGCAAATCATGGACTCCCCCAATGAGAACCAACAAAAGATTCTATTAACAAAAGCTATTGATAAAGTGAAATTAAACACGAGAAGACTCGTTCGTCGTCAAGTAAGAAGACTATCTTTATACTACATTATTTTGTTCCTTTGACATTTAAGGTGTATTTCCTTTTACCTATAACTTGAATTAACAAACAAGGATGACTGAATGGTCGGACAAGAAATAGACATTCCTTCCTTTCCATAAAGGACGTGAAATTTCACTTGCATTTGGTCAGAGCAAAATATTCTAGGGAAATCTACAAATTACATCCTCTGTTTAAGGTGTATTTTCATTTTACATACCGTATTTTTAAAGTTTACACATACTATATAATTCTGAATGGTAACAAAAAACAACTTTTTCCAAAAACATTACAAATTATCCATTAAGAATAGTTAAATAGACCAAAATATTCATAAATATAATAACAAATCACACCCTTTGTATTATAATATGTAACCATTTACATACCAATTTTTTAACTATTTTTTTATTCTCCAAAACTTCAATTACTATTTCATCTTCATCTAAAAAATTAACTTTTTTTTCTTTCTCATTCATATACCCCTCCTTAAATTAATATTCAATCAAGTTCTCTCACTGCATCATATACAATTTATTTACACAAAATTATATATATATTTTTAGTTATATTTATAGATTCTTCTCTTCTATGAAGCTTCCTTGCATAAAAGAAAAATCATCCGCAATAGATATCAATAAATTTGCGCATGCATTCTTAACAATTTTTAAAGTTGTAAAAATGCCCCCAACTGAAATGTATAAGAAATTGATTTTTAGTTACAAAATAACAACTAATATCAAAAATTATTTTTAATTGATTTTTAAATTTTTTATTCATTGAACAGATTTTGTTAATTTACTATAGCAATTATAAACTTTTATTTACTTTTTCAATATTGAAAGAGTCAAGTGAAGTATTTTCTAAATTTTTCAATACTTTATTAACTTACTAAAATTAATTTTTATTGATTGATGTTACAGTTTAGGAAAAGAAGATATAAATTTTATACAAAAGCATCCGACAAAGGAAAAAAATATTTAATGAAAAATGAGAAATTAGAAAATAGTATGCCTAAGTGTTATATGATGGACTATATAGGCGTGATTTGTTATTTCAGTTAAGGGTATTTTTGTCTCTTTAGCTATTTATAATGGCATGTTTGTAAATTTTCAGCAAAGGGTGTTTTTGGTAACCATTATGCAAATATAGCATGTAAAATATAAATGTGTGAAATATGGTATGTAAAGTTTGATTGTATTGTGTCTATTTTTTTCTTAAATTTCCTTTATTCTATCCTTCTTTTGGTTGCTTTTACGGAAAAACAAATGTTATAGAAGAGTGGAAGTAATAGGATATGGATACTATATTATTGTGGAATATAAAGAATGTTATGGTAAGCACTTTGACCAAATGCTATTTGACTTAAGAAAGACAAGTAAGACATATTTGTGGGACAGAAAAACTATCCCATTGTGACATTGGTAACTGGTTCTATGGTTTCAACTTGGATAGTTTTTATTTGCTAACCTGGCTAACTTTCTCGGAGACATTGTCAGTGGTATCACAATATCCACTTGTACAAGCTTTTTACGTGTTTTAAATTTCACCTCTTGGTACTGGTGCTAGTTTCCCAAAGCATGATGTTGCAGCAACATTTTCTACGTATACAAGGTGACTAAGCATGCAAAAATCATCATGTGAAACTCTCTTAGTGCATTTCCAATTTTTATCTAGGTGGTTATTTTTGAGTATCAGGCTTGTCAATTTTCATATATGTTTGGTGTGGATGCTATTTGGTTTTTCTTCCATAGTGTTCATCAACTAAAATTTTACTGCTCTTTTAACTCCTCATAGGCTTATTTTGTAAAACTTCTTTTGTGCTTTCCTTGAGATGTTTTCAAAAAGGCTATCAGAGTCTGCACTATCCATTATCAGTTGTGGTAACCTATTATAAAAATAAATTAATAATGACTTCAGCACCAATCTTCTTGCATTGTTGTGACCAGCTTCATCAGTGTGCTTTTAATTGTGAGGATATGTAGTAAGTTTTCGTGCACAAATTTATAGAGAAATCAGGATTATTCTCGTAATATTCAATTTATTTTGGTAAGAGCAATAAGAAATTATGTTCTAACATGTCACATTCAATGTTTTATTTCTAATATATTTTTGTCTTTCACAGAAGAGAAGGCTTAGCAGACTGCAAATGCTGTTTGGTTGGAATATTCATTACGTTGATGTCACTCGGTGCTTATTAAGTAGGTTTTCCAGATTTTTTTTAATAGATAAATTGTTTGTGTTTTATGAAGTAATTTAACTTCTAGGGATTAAATTTAATCGCGGTGACATGCTGTTTGCAGGTGCTTCAGATGATTTATGGGTTGTAGAAGTGGTTGAACCGTCGCTTGAAATTATCAAATCTTTCCTTGATAAGAACAATATGGAAGAGGCCAGGAGTGATTGTGAAGTGATGAAATCGGCAAACAGGGACCTTTGGACTCAATATATTTGTCAGGTAAGTGTTGCCTCTAGTACTCTCTCCGTACCCACCCCACTTGTGTTTCTCTCTTTGCTTGTGACGGCGAAGTTGTGAACTGTAGGCATGTGGGAATAAAGTGCTTAGAGGGGGACATGAATGGGAACAACATCAACAGGGACGTAGCCATCGAAAACGAGTATCTCGGCTAAAAAAGTCAGGCATCTATGTTGAATTTCCCCACAACAGTTCTATGCAGTAATTCCGAAATCACATTTTTTTTGTTCTCCTGATCTTGTATATTGTATTTAAACAAGAATTTGGTGAACAATGATATTTCTGAGGCTTAAGTTGTGGAGCAAACTTTGTTTCTTCTTTTCATATCAACTTTATTCCAGCTTCTTGGGTGATAATTGACTTCTAACTCGTTTATTGTTTAATATTATGTAATAGAGTCGTATTTAGAATCTGTTTCTCATTATATGTATTTAACTTTAGATGAATTTTCCTTTGATTGCTTTTTTCCATTAGTGTACGTGGTACTAAGTTGGATGTATTTTATCAGTATTTGCAAGTATTGCCCCCACGTGCCCGCCCATTGTTAGGACGAGTCAAGCCAACTCCAGTAAAAAAAATTTTAACTGAAAATTTATAGTTTACTCATGTTGACGAGATGCTGGCGAATTGGCTCACACGCGAGTTGATGAGCTGGCTCGAGAAAATTGTTGTTTAGATTGCGTCAATCTTGCTTTACTTTACCCCTAGATGTCTAGTCAGTTGCTGTACTCGACACATTTTGGGGAGAACCAGCTAGCTTTTATATAACAGATTGTATGGTAGGAACACCCCTACATTGAAAGCACATGGGATGGTAATCAAAAGTCCACCAGTATGCATAGGATTCCACTCATCATACAAATTAAAGAATGGGGCAAGAAATCCCATTTCAGAAAAAAAGGCGCCTTACCTAGTTACCTTGACAAATTTCACGATGAATTTTGATGGTTGTCAAGATTGTTAAAGATAAATATATTATTCTAATTTAATAATCTTACGGTATGAACAAAGAAATTTTGAACTAAAAATAATAACTCAATGATAAGAAAAATCAACGCCAAAAGCTCAGTCAATCCATTATAATGAAGGGATTGTCACGTTTTTTTGATAGAATAATGTTATTCGTGGTCGTTCATTATGACAGTTGCCCTACGTGGTATTGCATCAAATAATCACATGTCATGTGTACGTCAGTTAGGAACACTGTAATAGTGAGCGACTGCGAATATCATTATTCTTTTTAATAGTTCTAAGTTGCTTGTTTCAAATTTTCAATCCAGCACAAGAAGTTACGTAGTAAGATTGGCTATGAACTCACAATAGCAGTAGGGCATATGGACCTTATTCTAGGGTTGATCTTATTATCTCTGGATAAGTTTTTATAACTTTTGATTTGAAAAGTGAATGTCGTTATAATATTACGATGCATCGTAGATTAATGTGTCCTGTATGGATTGGATAGCGTTCGAACGTTGGAAAAAATCTGATACTAATATAATTTTTTCTTCAATCTTAGCGGTCCCAGTTTAGCAACTTTGTCGGCCACTTATAACATCTCCAGTAGAGCTAATTATTTTGTTACAACTTAGTCAATTATTCTCATTGAAATTATGTCTAAACAACCAATAAAGGGAATAATTTTTAAATACTAAAAAAAAACATATTGAAAATTCTTCAAAGTACAGGAAATATTTCATAGACAAAAGTATTTTTCCCCAGTATCCTAAAAGAATCCACTATGAGATTATTGATGGGACAGAAAGTAATAATCTTTGGAAGCTTTTACAGCTTTTCAACTCCTTAAAAACACCCCGAACCCCCTCCCTGAAGGTTCTTCACAGTAAAATGATCAACAGAGAGAGAAAATAAACAAAATGCACAGCTTGAAGAAAATCTATCTCCTTCAATTTCTTCTCCTCTTACTGAACATTCTCTTTCCAAAATCAATATCTCAAGAAACCACGGAGAGGTATATTGATAGTATAAGGAACATACACTCATGCTCAGAACAAAATTCCTCAATTTGTTATGATAATTTTCCAGTTCATGTGCCGAATCCTTGCGACGAGTGTAAGAAGCCTGATGGACATTGTGGAGCTGGGTTAAGATGCATTTGCCATCCAAAAGAGTGCAGTAAGTTTTTTTCCAAATACATGTTCTCTTCGTCTTTCAATTTTTAGTTTTGAGTTTTGAATTCATTTTGAGTTTTGTATTTTGAGTGCTCATTTTGAGATTGCTAAAAACGCCTTCTTTTTGTCATTTTGAAAAATTATTTTCAAAAATAAAAAAATAAAGCTTTGGCTTGGTTTTAACTGAAAACCGCTTAAACGACTTTTTTTGGCATTTTTCGTTTTCTTTGTAAATTTCAATTTTGTTTTTGAAAATTCATTTCTGAAAATAGATAAATATACGCGTAATGTTTTCGAAAACTAAAAACAGCAAATTGCCTAAAGAGAAGAAGTCGTAACTTTCTCAATATTGAGTTCTCAACTCTCTTGTTTTTGTACTGAAAGTTGTTTCCATTTCATATGATGCATTTTCAGAGGATAAGGTGATTTCAGTTGGTGCAGTTCTGAAGCCTTGCTGTAGCATAGTTTTTTCTCTACTTATTTTCCTCATTTTGAAGGACTATTTGCTGGCCTTTTGAGGTAGTTTTAGTTTCTTCTTTCTCAAACTTCAAATATTGTTGTGAATATAATGAAATGATGGTATAGTTTGCTTTGTGAACCCAAATGACACTAGATTCAGTTGAACAACTTAGTCTAAATGCTTAGAGATGTGACAAAATTTATTTATTTAAATTGTGTACTGTCATTATTTTTTCACTAAGGTTCGTTATGTACATAATTTTCATGCTGAGACCTAAACCTCACCTCCAATGTCCGGACAAATGCGATAGTGGTGAACATCCTTATCTTCGTTTAATGGAATGTAATACTGATTTCGTGAAACATTTTCGAATCATGCTATTGTACAATCTTTGTTGACAACATTTTATTACATTTTTTAAAAGTATTGTTTTATAGTAACTTATTTATTCTAGATCAACGGAAAATTATTATATTTTTTAAAATATACTTGTATCATTTACCTGTTTGGTAGACATTAAAATCGGATTAAAATTGAAAACTAATCGTTATTGTTGACTTTTATTAGATGAGTGAGACTCAATAACGATTATATTTTCAATTTTAATTGAATTTTAATCAGTACCAAACGAGCTCTTACTGACTTTTTGGTTACCTATGAATTTTTTAGTTGATTTTCTTAGATTTCAACCATCGACATAAATTTCTAAACTTACCTCTGCCTAAGCATGCAAGGAGTGTGAGCCTAGTGAAGCCTACAACGTAAACTTCACAAACAAACCTATGTACTCGAAATAAAATGATCAAAGCATACGGAGCATTCAAATATCACGGTCTCCTTAGAAGGAAATAAACAAATATCCTCTTAACCACGTGGTAACACCATGAAGCTCCACCTGACAAACAATATATTATTTTCCTCATTCTGAAAATAAACAAAAAAGCGATTTACGGAATTTTGTAAAAGTAACAAAGCAACCATCACAATCAAGGAACCATCTAGAATTATAACATAATTAAGACTGTAAATGGATCTGATCAAATCCGATAATCCAATTTATATTTGACTGTTAAATTTATATCTAATTTGCTATGTTCTCGAATATCCCATATGATAATCGGATCTGAAATATTTTAGAAAGAAGTGATTCTCAATCTCAATAGAAAATTTATCATAACATATATTAATATTATATTGAAATTTGATAGGTCTGACATTCTTCATTAAAAGTCGGTATAATAAAAGTTGCTCCTCTAGAGCTCTAGTGACCGAGAGAGGGCCAAGGAAGGTAATTAAACAAGAGAAAATTCTACTCGACATGGGCCACGTAGACAGGCCCCAGCTATAGGGACGCCGTGTTTGAACAGGTCCTATGTGGCCCAGTTCAAATAGCAGGGCTCTAACACAAGGTGGCAAGAAATTTGTCGGCTGCGAGTTTTTAAGGTCAACTGACATGACTATGAATAATCAGATATTTTCTTTTCTTGGATATGAAAATAAGGAAGTTGAGGTTTGAGGATTGAATCTTCAAAATACATTCAAAAATATTCTGAAGGAATGCAAAAAGAAAAGTTTAGATCAGTAGGCATACCTCTATCAATCAACGCAAAGCTAAACCGGTGGGACCAAATGGATACTTAAAACAAAAATAAAATTTAATAAATTAGCTCTCTAATAATTAAGTAATAGAAGACTTAAAAATTTTTGATAACAAACTGTTTAATTTATAATGTTGTAGATTAACTCTTGTTATAACACCTGAGATTTCTAATTTCGACATAAGGACCTAATTGAAAAGATTTAGAAAGTTAGGGCCAAAATGAAAGATTTGTAATTCTTCAGGAGCTTGAGTGCAAATATTTGAAAATAACATTTTAGTTGGAGATTTATGTAGCTAAAAATTGTTGTTGTTGTTGTTGTTGTTATACTCAAAATCAAATATTTGAGGCTAACACAGGAGAATTTAGCATTGAGATGAATGGTGAATACCAATTATTTTTGGACAAGAAAATATTTTGGGCTTTAAATGATGTGGAAATTACATGCAACCAGAATTTTAGAGATCACAATTCAAAAATCAGATTTAAAGTTTTTTTTATACAAAAATCAAATCTCATAAAGTTAATTAATCTATCCTACACAATTTCAATCACAAACCCTAATTATATATATCCTTTATTTCTCTCTCTAAATCTCTTACCTCTCTTTTTTCTCCTCTCTCACCCTATCTATCCTTTGGTCGGGTCCCTTCCGAAGAAATCAAAATCAAAAAATGGAAGCCGAGTTGGGGCAATGCGTGCAGTTCTATCCATACCCAGCTCATTCTCTCATTTTTCTCTCTATTTGCTGCCCGACACTTCTCGGCACTGCTGCGAACTCGCAACGATGCCTAGTTGCTGCGAAGTCGCTATAGCGTCGCAGTTGAGTTGTGATGGTGGTGGTGGTGGTGTTTAGGTAGAAGTGGCTTTGTTGGATCCCACGGTGGTGGATGTATGTTGGATACGGTGGTGGCTGTGGTTTTGTTGGTGGCTGCGACGGCGGTAGTGTTGGCTGTGGTCTACCCGCCATGGCCGGGATGTACGGCTCCATGATTTGATGTGATTTTTGGGTGTGTTTTCAGTTGGTGAATGGATGGGGGTTGTGGTTGTGGTGGTGCTCATGATGGTGGTGTTTGGGTGGCTGTTGATTTTTTATATCGCAAGTGTACGATACGTAACAAGCAGTATAGTGGACCTTTGAGTCCGGATATCATTCCCACGAAAACTATACTT
>CAIGRT010064602.1:0-10298 GCA_903798405.1 Fraxinus platypoda | reverse complement strand
AATCGCCAATACAAAATATAAACATAACACAAATGATGATTTGTAACAAGTTGATAAAAAAAAAACTCTAGGTATCTCATATGGTTCGTGCATTTCTCCTATCTTTTATATATGTATTCCCCATATCTTTTACAAGTCAAACATGCATATCAATTTATATATTTTTCCCCTTTAGGCATAAGCAAAAAAAAAGTATGAAAGTGGATATCTAAGTACACAAAGCAAGCATAGATCAATAACCAAAGGCACAAGCGAGAGCAATGAAATTTCATTGAAAATACCATATGATAATAAAAACATAAAACCAACAGTCATAAGAAAATAAGCTACACAAAACAAGAATGTATCCAAGATATAAAAACATCAAGAAATATCCAAAATATAGAGATGCAAAATAAAAACTATGACTATGTTTCCGAAGGAAGCGATGGGTATAGAAGTGAGCGTAGAACGCATTCTGCTGAGCCACATCGCCATCTGCTGTGCTTGGATGGCACCTGGTTGGGCTTGTACAACAGCCGTTGAACTTGTAACCGGTAAATTATTCTACCAAGGCCATCGACAGATGATGTAAGGAAATCAATGCAACCGTTTAAAAGCTTGTAGTGATCCTAGATAAATGTAAAGCCACCTCCCGAAGAATGAGGAACATTGGAGGTTGGAATGTCATGAGGGGGATTCGAAACTTGCAGTATATCATCAGCATCGTCATCCTCATTACCCTCGAAAGATAGAGTCGAAGGACTCGAGGTGTGGTCGAACCCTTTTGTATGTGCTACCCATTGACCATGTTCTTTTACTATCTTCATCCTCTTAAGAGTCTGGATATTAATGGTATCGGTAGGGCGAAATTTAACAAAAGTCTCATCGTTTAGAGAAATATCAAAATGTTTAAAAAATTTCGTAAGAAGCATTCCATAAGGTAAAGCTTTAACATGACGCGTAGAATGAACAAGTTTCATGAGACCTAATTCAATGGTTGGAAAATCTAATTTCCGCCGGATAATAAAGGAATCGAGAATGAAAAGATCAAAATTGTTCACTTCATCTTGATGATCCTTTCGAGAAAGAATGACCGTGCACGATATTTTGTAAAACTTTACATAGAAGAGTTAATTGGTTTTCACTAAATTTTGTGATATTCTCAATATTTTTCCCGGTAACCCTATGATATGTCTCGGTAGGGTCATACCCTTCTTAAGTGGGATGAGTTTTATAAAGAAAAATTTGAGTTTCACACATCTCAAGTTCGAGAATATCACGGATGAGAGCTTTGTTGATGGTAATATGAATATTTTTAAGTAAACAAGAAATCTCATCCGAATGAGGAGCAATAACCATGTTTTTATAAAATTCTTTCATAAGACGTGGATATGCATGTTTCTCTAATTTAGCAATGGACACCCAACCTATATTTCCAAAATACTCCTTTATATGAAATGCAGGTGCTTCAGTTGTAAAATCGGTGAAATGAAAATACTCATTTATAAGAGTTTGTTTCATCCATAACACTTGGGCACAACAACTAGCGATCGAGATGTATTCGGCTTTGGCGGTTGATAATGCTACGAAATTTTGTTTCTTACTAAACCATGACACAAGTGAAAATCCTAGAAATGACAAGTTTCGCTAGTACTTTTGCGATCAATTGTGCAACCGGCCCAATCGGCATCCGAAAGCTAAGTAGATCAATGTGAATGCCCTTTGGATACCAAAACCTTAAGGTTCTAGTGCCATTAAGATATCTAAAAATCATTTTTACGGCACTAAAGTGAGATTCTTTAGAATTTGATTGAAATCTAACACATAAACACACACTAAACATATTGTCGGGTCTACTTGTGATTAAGTAAAAAAGGGATCCGATCATACCTCGATATTTTGTGACATCAACGAAAGTACATTGATCATCTTTATCCAATTTTACGGATGTACTCATGGAAGTGCTCATTGGCTTCAAATCATCCATTTCAAGCATCTTGAGCATGTCCAATATATACTTATTTTAATTGATGAATATACCATCACTAGTTTGTTTAATTTGGAGACCAAGGAAGAATTTTAGTTCTCCCATCATACTCATTTCAAATTCCATATCATGCATTTTGAGAATTTTTCACAAAGATGGATATTCGTTACACCAAATAGAATAGCATCAATATAAATTTGAACAATAAGCATATCATTCTTTTGAATTTTGATAAAAATGGTAGTATCCGATTTTCCTATTAAAAAGTCATTTAAAAGTAGAAATTTGCTCAATCTTTCATATCAAACTCTAGGAGCTTGTTTTAAACCATAATGAGCATTTCTAAGTTTGGAAACATAATCTGAATACTTGTGATCTTTAAAGTCGGGTGGTTGCTCAACAAAATCTTCTTCTTGAATGAAGCAATTTAGAAATGCACTTTTGACATTCATTTGATAGAAATAAATAATTTGTGACAAGCAAATGTAAGAAATATGTGAATGGATTCTAATCTAGCAACCGGTGCAAATGTTTCTTCAAAATCAATCCATTCTTCTTGATTGTAACATTGGGCCAATAATCTAGCCTTGTTACGCACAATTATCCCATTTCATCTCTTTTATTTCTAACAATTCATTTTGTACTGATGATTGTTTGATCATTTGGTCTAGAGATTAAATCTCAGACATGATTTTTTTCAAATTGATTTAGTTCTTCTTACATAGGTAGAATCAAAAACTCATCAAACTCAACTTCCTTAAAAAATTTGGTTCAATTTGTGAGATGAAAGCACAATTATTTAAGTGATTTTTAGTACAAGCTCTAGTAGTAATACCTTTAGATGGATCACCAATAATAAGTTCTTATGTATGAGAGGGAACAAACTTCTGTTCTTTTGGTAGAATAGGATCACTTGATACTTCGGTACGTTTTACTTCGCTTTGTTGAACGTTTGCTTCTTCATTGCATTCATCTTTTGGATCATTCTTGCTTTGGTCTTGAATATCCATTTGTTCGAAATAAGTTTCAAATCCTACATCATTAGTAATACATTTCTTACGATCAAGAGGATTAATTTCATCGAAAGTGACATACATAGATTCTTCAACGACTAGAGTTCTTTTGTCAAGACTATGTATGCTTTGCTAGTCGATGAGTATCCTAGAAAGATTCTAATATTGAAAGTGACATACATAGATTCTTACGATCAAGAGGATTAGTTTCATCGAAAGTGACATACATAGATTTTTCAACGACTAGAGTTCTTTTGTCAAGACTATGTATGCTTTGCTAGTCGATGAGTATCCTAGAAAGATTCTAATATTGAATTTTTAAATAAATTTTTCCAAATTTTCTTTTGTGTTTAAAATAAAGCATTTACAACCAAAAACTTTGAAATAGCCGATATTTGGAATTTTATTTTTCCAAAGCTCATATGGGGTTTTAGTTTTCTTTCGACTAACTAAAACTCTAATTACAATATAGCAAGCAGTGTTGACGACTTCGACCCAAAAGTATTTTGGCATGTTATTTTCATTTAGCAGGGTTCTAGCCATTTCTTGTAGTGTTTGATTCTTTCTTTCTAATATACCATTTTGTTAAAAAATTCTAAGAGCCGAGAAATTATCCATTTTCATTGTAAAAATGATCAAAAGTGATATAATCAAATTCTCCACCATGGTCACTCCTAATAGTTGTAATAGAGTATCATTTTTTCATTTTGAACTTTTTTTTGCAAAAATGTTTGAATGTATTCAAAATTTCATTTTAAAGATTTAATAATAGAATCCAAGTGAATCTAAAGAAGTCACTGACAATGACGAAGGCGTAATGTTTTCCACCTAAGCTAGCAGTTTTAAAATGTCCAAAAAGATCTATATGGAATAGTTGAGGTGATTTTGTAAAGAATATAGTTTAGGTTTAAAAGAGTTTTTCACTCGTTTACCAAATTAACAAATATCACAAATTTTATCTTTATCAAACTTTAAATTTGATAGACCTCTAACAAATTTTTTTTTTTAAATTTTTGAAAGAAGATCCATGCTAACATGGCATAATCTCCTATGCCACAACCAAGTATCCTCCTTTAAACTTGATAAACATTTTTCATCACTTTCAAATACGATATTTATAATATACACATTTTCGCTTCGACTCCCTATAAACATCACATCTTTTAACGTAGCGTCATTAATAAGGCATTTAGAAGAATCGAATTTAATATGATAACATTTATCACAAAATTGACTAATACTAAGCAAATTATGTTTGAGTATACTAATAACACGTTTTCAATAGAAGAAGAAGAATGATTACCAATGTTTCCAATTCCAATAATTTTTTCTTTTACATTATCTCCGAATGTGACATGACCCACATTCTTTACTTCGAAATTTGATAGTAACATTCTTTCCCCGGTCATGTATCTTGAGCATCCACTTAGAAATGACAAAAAAATTCGTTCAACCCGAAACTTGTAGGCCCTTGCCTAGTCAGGTAAACGGGGCGAGGGTCATTGCCTCGAAGCGGGTACGAGAATCATAGTCCTCGCCCCACTACCCGTCCCGTTTAAAGTTAATTTTAAATTTGAATTTTTTATCAAACAAAAATAATAGATTTATCATATTTTTAAGGAGAATATAAATTGTTTTTAACAAATTGGTAAAAATATAATAATATTTAATAAGTAAAGACATAAAAAAATAAAAGCAAAAAATAAAATAAATAAAAAATAAAAAGGAAATATAAATGAGGCGATAAATGGGGTAGGGACCTGCCCTGCCTCGCCTCGCCTCGCTTCTATCCCGCCCCGAACCCTCCCCGTCCCGCTTTAAACGAGTATGTGGATATGGCAAGATAACAAAAATACACGATGAGACGGGAGTGGGAATGGCCGATTCGCCCATACCCGCCCCGATGCCATCCCTACATCCACTAGCCAAAAACCATTTGCTCTTCATCTTCTTTGGTTCCTATAAAAATAATTCAATTTTTTTATCTTTGGTACCTATACAAGTTTTGGTCCTTGGTAGTTAGTTTTAGTGGATTATCGAATCCACTTATTCTTACTTTCAAAGTGTAGCCTCTTTTTTGTTAGACAATTATATGCAATGTGTACATTTTTATTGCAAAAGCTACATGTAGTTTTTGAATGAGGGGTGCTTGAAACTTTAACAAATCGATTTTTGAAAGATTTTTGTTTCAAATATGGTTTATGTCCAATTCCTCATTTATCAAAAACGCACTTTTGATCACCAAGTATTAAATCAAAGTTCTTCTTACCTTGAGTAAATTTACAAATAATCTTAATTAAGTTTTCAACTTTTTCTTCCAAAGAAGAGTTTTATTTAATTAATAAGTCATAATTAACATTTTTTCCTTTTGAGTTCCTAAAAAAAAATTCATTTCACTTTTCAACAAATAGTTTTTTTTTTTTTTAAATATAGTGATTTAGAGTAAGTTTTTCAAATTTCTCAAAAATTTCATTATAGAAGGTAGATAAATTATCATATGAACATTTCAATAGAGTTTACTTCATCTTCGATTGTCATGAAGCACATATTGATAATTTCTTTTTAACTGTCATTTCCATCATGATCATCATCGTCGCTCTAATCTCATGTTGCTCGAAGTGCCTTTTTCTTGATATTTCTCTTCTTGTTTGGGCACCCAGTTCTCTTGTGGTCGAGTTTGTCACAATCATAGCAAATGATTTTCTTATTTCTTTCTTCACCATTTTCTTCTTTGTTTTGGAATCTCTGATTATTTAGAAAACCTCTCTATTTTTTGACAAGAATGACTAGATTATCGAACTCTTCATCACTCATATTTCACTTGTAAATTCCTTCTTCGATTGCCAATTAAAGAGCAATTTTTCTTATGAGGCTCCTTCGATTCATATTTATTTTTCGCTTAACCGTCACCTAATTAATTTCTTCACANCGATTTTTCAAATTTAGTTAATTAACTCTCTCTCAAATGAAATTAACTTTAATTAATTGGTTTAATCTACTATATCTCTATGTTAATTAAAACCAAACAATCGCATTAAATATTTGTGAAAATAGCTTAATGGGTCACCTAGGGGTTAGGAGTATATATCTATTCCCCACACAAACCTAGGGTATTTACTATTTAGTCTAAAATATACAATCTTCTCTCAAACGATGTGTAAATCAATAAACTCAATCATTTAATTGTCAAATAAATGAAAAGCATTAAATACAATAATAAATACACATGAAAATAAGCTTTTAACATTAAAAGGCAAATATTAGAATTAATTAAAGTTAGGTTAAATTTCAACCATAAATCCAAACACAAATAATTAGTCTATGTTATACAAATGATAAAGATGAGAATATTTATAACAATACATTATAAATATGGCAAAATAATTGATAAAATAAAAAGTTAGAGATAAAATCATTTTTTTGAAGAAGGAAAAGAAAAAGAAATGAAATGAAAAAAAGAAAAAAGTGAAGAGGGAAAGAAGAAGTAGCAGCCTTACTGGACAAAAACCATTTAGGATTTTTAAAATTTCAAAATCTTTTCCAAAAATTGCACTCCAAGGCCCTTAGATTATTGCACGTCAGGTCCCTCAATTTTTATCTTATACAATTTGATCCTCAGATTTTGACTTTCATATCGATTATGCCCTTCATAAAATTGCATCCAAGATCCTTAAACCTTTTGCTTTGTTCACTTTGGTCCCAAAATTCACAATTTTGCACACTTTTAGTCTATTTTTCCTCATTTTGTCTTGTTCTTTTTCATTTGGGTGATTTTTACCTACAAAAGCAATAATTACATCATTGTTAGTAGAAATTCGCTCATTTTTATCAATAATAAGTATATTTAGGTATTAAGAGCCTGTTTGGTGCACCTGTGTGGTTGAAAAAACATGAAAAGTTATTGATGTGATAGAAAATATTATTTTATTGAAAAATGTGTGGTTGAAAATGAGTAGAAGAATGAGAATGAAAAAAATAATGTGGATCAAACATGGGCTAAATAAGTGTGCAAAAATACTCTTATCAACCGATTAAAGAGCAATTTTTCTTATGAGACTCATTCGATTCCTCTTTGTTTTTCCTCGTTTCCTCCTTCATTTTGGTGTTGTTGAGCTCATGTCATCAAAGTGCCATAAAGTTCTTCCAAATTATATGAGTTGATATCTTTGGTATTTTTTATCAACATTTTTAATGAGTTCCAATCTTCCGATAGTATCCTGAGCATTTTATTTAGAAGTTCACCATTAGTAGATTTTCGATCAAACCATTTGAGGCCATTAACAATATCGGTGAAGCGAGTAATCATGTCAACAATAGGTTCATCTTGTTTCATGAAAAAAAATTCAAATTATTTAACCAAGAAATTAATTTTAGCTTCATTTACTTTACCGTGCCAACATGAGTAACTTCTAACGCATGTAAAATATCATATGTGAAATCACACGTGTTAATACGATTAAATTCATTTTTATCTAGGGCAAAAAAAAAGTATATTTTTGGAATAGTTTGATCGGGTTTACCATCAACTTTAATAATCTTGGTAGGCACATAATGATCATATTCAATAACTTCTCATATATTATAATCTATTGATTGAATGTAAATTATCATCCTAACATTCCAGTAATTATAACATGTGTCATCAAATAAGAGAAGACGGTTAGTGGAATGTCCCTCAAGATTTTGAAGATTATAATTAGCCATTACTCAAGATCATAGAATCTTAATTTTAAAATAAGCACATTGCTCTGATACTAATTGATAGCTCAAGAATGACTAATCAAGAGGGGGTGAATTGGTTATTAAAACTTTTTCGAAGAATTAATTTAAATTCAAGTAAATAAAGTCTAAATAGATAAATTAAAATAATAAGCGCAAATATAAAAGCAATAAGTACAAGGGAAATATGATGCAAACGATATAATTGTAGAGGTTCGATCCAAAGCAATGACTTACGTCTCCCGTTACCAAACTTTCCAACATGAGCAAAGCATTTTATCTATATTGATTGACTTGTGCTGCAATCCAACATTTTACAACGCTTTCGGTGACTTACAAAGAAGGAACACCGATCCTTATACAATGTTGAGCTTTACGGGACCTCAACACGACCTACAAATTTAAAGAAAGTTGATTTTACAATTTAAAATTTTTCTCTTAATAAATGATATGATCAAATTAAGTACCAAGAGAGGAATATGCTAACACTTTAATAAATAGCAATGAATAAAGTTCAAGTGTTAGATGAGAAAAACTTTGATGAGTAAAATGATTTTCAAAAGTTAATTCAATCAAAAGTTTTTCAAAATAAATGACTTGAGAAAGATAAATCAATGTAACTTTGCTCAAGAATATCTCACACAAATGCTCTTAAAAGTGTTGTACTGAATGATGAGTAAAATGATTTTCAAAAGTCAATTCAATCAAAAGTTTTTAAAAATAAATGATTTAGAAAAAAATAAGATGTAAGATCAATATAGTTTTGCTTAAGAATATCCCACTTAAATGCTCTCAAAAGTATTTTATTGAATGTAACGTGAAATGGTATTTATAGCAATAAAAAAAGTCAAATATTTTGTCGAACCGAACGACCCACCTGGACGTCCCCATCCTGATCCGAACAGCCAAACTAGCCATTGCGCATTAGAATTCAGAACGGTTAAAAATTCACGGCTGGACGAACTGAACATCTGCTTGGACAGTATTTTTTCGAATTTTTTCTTTCTTGATTATTTTGAAAATGTAGAGGACGTCTTCACTGAATTTTTCTTTTTTCAAGGTAAGTGATACTTGTAAAAAGTTTAAATGTGAAGTTGAAATTCTTACATTTTAAAAATTATTTTTTATGCAAGCTTTTTTTATGATGTAATTTTTCTCGTGCATAAAAATTCATCTTTTTAGCTTTTAATGATTCATTGTTAAGAATTAAAGTATTTTACCTTTACATGTGAATTCAAAGCATCTAAATCTAATATCTTCGATCAATTTGACATGAATACTTGATTTATTCTTGTTTTTAATCGATTTGACGTGAATGCTTGATTTCCATCTCGATTTTCATTGATCATCAATTGCGAGTCTTTTGGTAGCAATCTTTTTTGTCTCCAATAGATCAATTTTTGCAACAATAGCTATGAAAACTCGAATTCAAATGTTAGAGATAAAAAACAATTTGTTCGTTATAATCAAAACAAGAAGTCAACCATATGTCAACAACCACGTGTTAATGAATTCTGAAGGACTCAGGTGTAAGAGCTATTTTGAGGCAAAAACGATCGGGAATTGAGTGGGGAAAGGTTTCGGGGATGTGGGATTGGGATTTGAGGACGACTTGGAAAGTGGTGGAGGCGAACAGTGCAACGAGTCCATTGGATAGGTTAACCAGGAACAGGGCAACCCTTTTAACAACAGCTTTATAGGCCTTATTTAGTTATTTGACCTATGGAGTTTCAATTTTTTTTAATAAAAAAAAAAAAGTAAATCGGTAAAATCGGTGACGCTCATTATTGTCCATTTTTTTTCCGATTTTTAATTCTAGTGGTTTTTTTGTCATAACCGAACCGGTTTGATAACTAGTTTCCAATTTTTTCGATTGAAACGATCGATTCAGTTCGATTTTAACATTGATAAATAGGGAGGAAGGACGGAAGAATAGTAATGCCACAATTAAATCAATTCATTCTATACGATAGAAAAGAAAAATTGTGCACGAACCGTGCTCTTACTTTAATTAAGGTTCACATAAGGAATGAGTATGCACACATATATCTACGAGAACACCGAAAAAAACCTAATTCAGCTCTCTACTTATAATAGTCAAAATATAGTTGTGCAATGATCCATTAATTAAAAATTATTTTTATATTTGATGTTGATTGTGGGATACTTCAATCCAAATCAACAATTTGGTCAAAATTCAATTAATGCTATTCGAGTCTACCTAGACAATTTGATCGACGGTCAACTACGTATACCCATTTGCTATGAGTTGAATTTTGCTCATGAAAATAACAATAAATTAAATTTTATTCTTAAAATTTGGACTAACGTATAATAATCATAGTTGTCAGATTTGACCCGGACATAGACCCGATCAATGCAGTGGGTCAATGAGTTAGTGGTTCAACTGGTGGGTCGTTGCATAAAAACCTACAAAAAAATATGAAGTATAAATTTTTTTTTTAGGGGAAAAATTAAAATTTTTAATTTATTTTTCACTAATTATTTAGTTCAAGTGGTGAAGAATTCAATATTTTTTCTTAGAGGTCTAAGGTTTAATTCCCCTGGACCCAAAAATTTTGTAAGAGAATTTTAAA
>CAIGRT010064570.1:0-12090 GCA_903798405.1 Fraxinus platypoda | reverse complement strand
TAGTCATTATTTACCGTGTTTAAAAATTAAAACGAAGAATATTTTTGAAGGGAATTGTACCCAAGTATCTCACAAGGAAAGGCATCATCTCTTTCAAATGATCTGCACAACATTTCAGTGGAAGTTATACAATAATATATATATAATTATTTTCATAAATCTTATTTAGACCCTGTTTGGTAGGGATTCTCCTTTTCTAAGTAAATCAATTCTCATTTTCAACCACATATTCTTCAATAAAATAATATTTTCCATCACATCAATAATCTTATTTTCTTTTTCAACCATACATTTTCCATCATATCACTATTCAAAATCAATTCTTCATCTAATCTTATCTTCTTTTTCAACCACACATTTCCCATCATATCACCATTCAAAATCAATTCTATCACCAAAAAATCCCTACCAAACAAACTCTTAATTTTTTTGTTCGGATCTGGAGACCGCCTCGGCTCGCCAAGTGCTGGCTGCCCGTGTGAACACCCACATCAGACATTTCAACTTGTCTACAAAGAATTGTTTATTTACTTCACCATAAAAAAAACTATTAAAATATGGAAAATGCTAGGGTTTGCAATTGGATCCAACGAATACACACAGGCACAGCCGAATGCTCCAATCCTTCAATCTCTCATCTGTTTCCTCGCTACAAATTGTGTTTAACACAATCAATCTTATTTGTTTCATGTTTGATGAAGATGTATGTTGCAACAATTCACAGAAGAGGCAGATTTCAGGTTTGTGCTTGAATCTAATGAGATGAGTTCACACTTGAGCTAGGGGATTTTGATAATCAATTGAATTCCACGATTTCCTGATTTTTGTAATCAATCGGTGTTGTATTAGTTCGTTAGATTCACGCACAAACTCGTAATCTGTCTTTTCGGTTTCCGCTCTAATTTTACCAGTCTTACCTTTCCCCGGTTAGTTATCTTTTCGATCTCGACCTCCAAGGAAGGTCATTTTTAATCGACCCTGTTTGTTTTCTATCTTTGATATGATTTATAGTAAATTTGTATTTTATTAATTGGTTTGATCTTGATTCAGTCAATAAATGGAATTCCTAGATTGGCGAATCTGCTGGAACAAAATAGTATTAGTGGAACTGAGATTAATGTTGTGGTGATTAGATTATTAAGGGCATATGGCTTTTGCTTCTGCCTCTTGTAAGAGCTTCTTCAGCTCTAGCCGAGCTAGGCACTCCCATAACATTTTTTAAACATGTTCAAAAGCAGCTACTTAGGCTAGAATCAGCTTTTGACTTTCTAAAATCCATGCCAAATGGGCCCTAAATTTCCTCAGCAGAGGAATATGACGAACATGATAAATATGTTCTATTTTGTGTAAGTTAGGAACTTTATATCGAATATATTTTCGAATTGAGATTGCTTCAGTTTTCATTATTATTTTTATCTTATAGTTTTGCTAAGATTAAAAGCAAATCCTTATCCTCTCAAGCATTTGAAACTTATATTGAGGATAGAGTATAAGCTGTAGATCAGTATTGGGAAGATGGATCCTTACATACATCTAGATTACGTTTAGCTAAGCTTAATAAATTTACTTGTAAGTGAAAAAGGTAAAGTTGGACAAATGCAAGTTATTATCTTGTTCATTTTTCAAAGAAGTAATTTCTTTAGAACATCTCCAAAAGGCTCTCTATTCATATTAGAGTGGAAAACTTTTTAAACACTTCAATAATGCTATCAATTTTGACTCTTTGTTTTTCTTTTTTCATAAACATTTATCATTTCCCTTCATCTTTTATTTACATGTTTTTTTAGATGTTTATGATCAATCAATTCAAATATGATTTGAATGATTTGAGCAGTAGAGTATTGAAGGTTGTAACTTATTAAATGTAATCATTACAAAATAAGAAAAAAAAGTGAGTTTGACTCTCCAAATTCGGAGATAAAAAATACTCTATATTTTAAAAAGTTAGCACTAGAGAGTCTTTTGGAGCTTATTTTTATGTATTGGCTCTATAAATAAAGAGCATCTTGTAATTAGAGAGTTTTTTGGAGGTGCTTTTAGTTATAAATAAGAAGAAAGTAAAATTTAATGCTATCCAAACATGTTTAATTTGCTTACAATCGAAGCTCAAGATGCTGATAGTAATGTTCACTTCTGATTCGGCTTGTCTGATTCCGACTTGGTGCCAAGTACGTATATTAATTATAAATATTTTCTGATTTGATTTATAATTGAAATTCTCATGTGGTGCTTTATACCGATTTAGATAGAGATCGTATTTGTTTTTGGTTTTTGTTATGAACTTTGTTGAAATGGAAAAATACTTCTACATTTTTGTCTTGTGAAAGATTATGCTGAAGATGAAGTATGCCAGAAATATAGGGAAAACCGTATTCAATAGTCATTAATTCTTTTGGTCATTATGGAAATGTAGGGATAAATATTATTTCCCTTTCTTCTACCTACGTGTGAGGAAGTGCTTCAAGTCCTACTCATCTCCGATGCTTCTCTACCCTTTTCCTACCCCTTATTGGCCACTTCTTTGATCTATATGTATATGTATGCTTAGATTTGATTGGCATCGTTTCATTCAAGAGGTTCATTATACTCGTGCACACCATGTTCTGAAATATGGCAACTTTTGGCTTCAATTTATACTTTGAGACTTGATGGAATTTGTGACATTGTTCGCTGATATTTTCCAGGTTTCATGAATGTGTTATGAACCTCTTTATGTTTACAGTTTGAGAGATCTTATTGGTGGTGAATTATTGAATAGTTCAGAATAGCCTTTCTAATGGTCGAGTGAAAATTTTACCCTTTTTATTACTTTAAGATGTATTTTTGGAGATTGAATGTTCAATTTAACCTTGTTAAATATGACACACTGCTTCATTGTCTACTTCCTCTTACATACGTCCTTCCCCACTATGCATATGCGATCCTCGTATCTCCCTTACAGTGAGCTCAAAAGACTTCCGAGTGTAACTGGGGATGAGTTCGGAAGACTTCCTTATACTTGGGGGTTCCCGACCATGGGGAAATTGAGCAGGATGGGTGGTTGGGACCGCAGGAGATGGGTCAGGGAGAGAAGATACAAAAAGGTAGAATATGAACTAGAAGATGGTTAATCTATATAAAACTAGTAAATGAGGTTATTTTGCATTTTATAGCTCCGACTTAAATCAGTTGTCTCGTTTTTAAATAGTATGTAAAGTATTGTACGTCTTGATGACAAAATGGAAAACATGTGGGCAGTAAGAGTACCTCATCAGGGGTCGTAAGAATACCTCACTGGTTGACACAAAATAAGAAGGGACCCGAAAGAATAACTTTTACAATCATGCTACATGTACATTAAGTTTAATATTGTTGTGAGGTGACATTTTTTTACACATTGATCTTCACAATATTTTAAACAATCAATGACACATATTTTGACAACACTTGGAGTGTCATCCTAATGTACACAAATGATGTACAGCTAGTTTAATCCTGACTTTTATGTATGTGCAAAAGCATCTCCAAGAGACTATTTTTAAAGATCATATTCTATAATTTGAGAGTTAAAATATTGAAATACTCCAACAAGCTCGTTTGAGTACAATATCAAATTAGTTGAAAGGTCGTAGAACAGTACACATGCTGAGAGCCTCCACGACATGAAGCACCAAAACTCATTTCCATTTTTTCCTATCTTCAGTCGAGCTACTTTACGAACTTTACTGCTTTTCTTACATGCTCAATATTCCTCTCTTATCATTGAGGTCTGCTCTGTAAAGGCATGGAATAAAAGAATATTACAAAATATAAAAAACGATACCAAATATAAATAAGAAATAAATGGGATAATAACGCTTCTTGACTTAGATTTATTTTACCTTGCTTTGTTGTCATTTCTTCCCCTTTCTTTTGGGATCATGGTCATGGCTCTCATAGATAATTTAGTTTTCACAAGAATTATCATAAAGCATTTTGTTTACTCTTTGCCTACTTTTTGTTACGTTGAGAAATTCCCTTTTTGTTGTATAATGATCCACACAAATGGCAAAAGAACTCTTTTTTTTTTTCTTCTTTTTTCCACCCATACTATAGAAAAGTGAAGTACATAATATGTAGTTAGAACCATTCCGTGTCAAATAAAGGATACAACAAAATATAATATGCCCACGCCTTTCTATCATGAACAACCATAGGCACTCTTGAGAAAGGTCAAAGATCTTAAAGTTCGAAAATAAGTTGAAGAGGTGTAATGCAAGACTTGATAATTGTGGCCTTTCGGTTTTTTTATTTTTTCAACTTTCCAGTACTTGAAGAAACATTATCAAAACATTCTGGCATTTCAAATGTTATTATTTTACACACTAAAAATTCTGAATTTGAATTGCACATATATAATGTCGAAAATAGAGAAGAAGGCAGTGCTGGCTAATTTTATATAAATTCTTCACTTCTATTGACAAATGGACTTTTTAAAGCAAGGTAAAACATCTCTTCTTAAACAGAACTCTGTTGGCTTAATACAATCACTAAAAGACGAAAGCTGGGGAGCAAATGGGAAGTAGTTCCTAACATTAAATGATGAATAATAGGTGAGAGTGCTTGAACCATGTAGTGCAATAGCTAATGGGTTAAGTATCACAACTGGACACTGAAGGTTGTTCAAGAGAATCACTACTAGACCAACACAGCATACAAAATCAGAAATAGACAAGGGATAGTATCTTCATAATCATTACCTTATACAAGACAAATCAATCAGAACTGGGAATATCAGACACAAACTTAAGGCATCCCTTAATACATGAGAATTTCATATTCTATAAGTCCTCTGGCACCCTGCGATATGGTCACATGTGCAGCAAAATACAATGGACTTCTACCCTTTCGCCTTCTATTTTCCTGGTTTTTCTTTCACACCATCAAAAATCGTCAAATCACAATGATATCATGGGATACAACAACTAAGTATGAACGCAAATTATAAGTGCTGTTATATAGTTGTAAAACGAAAGGTTTTGGTGGCAAACACATAAAGAACTATTCATGGTGGTATTTGGTCCCAGTTTACCTCCTGTTATGCCACTTCATTTTTTCATCACTACAAAATATACAGTGTATAAATCTAACTATAACGTGACATTGATGACTCAATGGCTGCCCAACTAATCTTCAACAATGCCACCAAAATAACTCGCTAATTCTCTGACCTTATTTTTCATAGTAATTCATGGGAAAAATCAAGGATCTCAAACTTTGAAGAGAAGTAAAATTAGGTTTGGTTAGAATTCTAATTGGAGATGATTAGGAGTGCTTTTGTTCTGTTTTTCTTTGGGGAGGTCCTGACTTTGCCCCCATTCCTTTGCTTGTACTGTTTCTCCTCATTTTAATAAATATCTAATGGTGGTTTAATTAAAAAATGAAAAAGAGAAAGAGAGAGAGAGAGAGAGAGAGAGAGAGATGCAAGAGGTGTAATGCAGGACTTGATGCACTGGGGGTCGATTGAACATAAATTCCGGTAAGAACACGGTATTTAAACATTCAAGCATTCAAATGTTTGCTAATTTGAACCTGGAAGATACCGTGACTCGATGGGAGAATACGAAAATATAATATCGAATCTAAGAAGAAGATAGATGTGTGCTTCTATAGCAGTAGGGGTCGATTGAACATAAATTTGTCATTTTCCATTGACAGGTCAATAAACAAGAAACATAATGTAGGACTTGAAGATCACAAACAATTCTGAACATTAGGTATTAAACAAGTAAAAGAAACTAAAAAAGCTTAACATGGTTCATCAGAGATATGTTATCAATTCTAGATATCTAGTTGAAGTCATTGATGTTAATTATCGGACTTTATTTTCATCGTCAATCATAGGAAAAATCAAGTATCTCAAAGTTTGTAGAGAAGAGGTGCATTGGAGGACTTCATGCTCATAACGAGTCCTAATTCTCCCTTCTCTTATTAAACAAAGCATCATGCTTGGCAAACACTAACACTGAGAGATAGCTAGTCTAAAATTATCCTGGATGGATATCGAAGGGCACACTACTTACCAGTATACAAAATCAAAGAAAATGTTCGTTCATTCGAAACAACCTGGAAGATACTGAATCTCTATTGGGCATGTACATAATCTCGAAATCTAAGAAGATAGATGTGAGGTTCTCTAGCGATTGTCATTTTCCATTGACAGGTCAATAATTTAACAAGGTAAAACCCCATCTCTAATTAAATGAAGCACTGTGCTTGGCCAACGCTAACACCAAGAGAAAGCTAGGGCACGAAACGGGATTACATTACCCAATAGTCCGGTATCCATAAACAATGGAAAGCATGTGTTGTGCATATCGACCCACTAAGTGTCCCCGCCTGAGTATTTAGTAGTTTCACAACTAGGCCATGAATCACAAAATATTATAGAAGACAAACAAATTAGAACAGTATCCTCCTAATCACTACCTTGTAGAAGACAAACAAATTAGAACAGTACAACCAATAGATAAGTTAAAGGCATCCCCTCTATACACTAGAACAAGCAACACTAGTTCGGGCTATTTCGGGTCGAGACCGACTAGTTTCGCTTTGCAACTCCTTAATACGTGCCTATTCAAATGTGTTATGCTTGAACCGGGCTCCAACTAAGTTTTTTGCCACAATAATTGTAACATTCTTTCCAAATATCAATTCCATTTTGAACATCAACTCTTTTACTTGTCTATGTTGCCAATAATTCGAGAATTTTTTTTTCGACCTTTTAGTACCAACTACTTCTTCCTCTTCGATATCTTCCAAATCAATTAGAATATTTTAAGATGCATCGTAACCGGATGGAGTACTCGAACTACTCTTAAATTGATTAATCTCATCAATAATAAAATTCATCTGTGACTATTATAACAAAAGATACTAATATTAGAGTAAAAGAAAATACATATTAGGGCAAAGAAATTGAAGATTGAAGTTGAAAACTAAAATATTGCAAGTTAAAACTGATTGAAGTAAATTGATATGAAACTCAAAATTTTATTTCATATTTATAACAAAAAAATATATCCATTTAAACCAAATTCAAATTTGAATTTGATGTAATTTAAAACTAGCTACATGTTGCTTGCAGTAGCAGAGAGCTTATTTGATTAATTTTTATTTTGAATGCTGGCTTGTCACGAGTTGGCTCAGGCTCTGCTCTATAGAGCCACGAGTCATGCTGGCTTTGACTTTTCCTGAGTCGAGTCACGGGCCGTCTAAGTGGCGAGCAAAATTGACACCCCTAGGTGGAATAGAATAGATTTTTGTTGTAAGGTATTTGTTTGAATTAACTTTTTTGTACAGCTGTTAACAATTGTTGTTGATAATATTAATGTTATCAAAATTTGAATCATTTATTTAAAAAAATAAATTTTAAAGTGAATGAATGCGAAGTTGTCAAGTGTGAATTGTCAACCAAAATTATAAAAAAAGATTGTACATGTAGCATGATTGATTTTGTTTACATTTTTAGAGCAAAATTTCAGAAAAGTGCCGATAGGATTCAAATTTCAAAAGTTACTTTTCTGAAAATAAGTTTTACTTCTTAAAAAATTAATGTTCGTCTTACAACTTAATTTTCCATATATATACTATATGCATAAGATGATTTTTATAAATGGAGAGTCTCTTGAAAATACTCTAAGGTAGTTGATGTAATAAGGACCTTGTTTGATACTAATTTTTTTTAAAATATATTTTTCTCTCCTCTTAGATCATATATTTTTCAATAAAATAATATTACACACAATCCTAAAAAATTTCTTTCATTTTAATCACACATTCTCCATCAATCTACTATTCCAAAACGTATTTTATACAAAAAATGGGGCTTAAACAGACTTGAGATTTTCTTTAGGGCCACGATTTACAAATATACTTACATAACTACTAATAATTATACTAAAATTTTATAAATTGCATTCATAGTCCTCATTTAATGATAATTTTGCTTATGAAATCTAGTTCATGTTTTGCCTTGTTTTAAATTTATTTTCAATTGTATATTATTTCAATTTATTTTCAACCATATATTTTCTCATTATACTAATTTTTCATATGGATCTATAATTTTTCTTACTTTTAATCACATTTTCGTCACAATATTTTAATGTGCATATCTATTGAGAGATATGTTTGAGATTTGAAAAACATAACTCCTAGCACTCCATTTCTTTTTTAGGGCCTGTCTGAACGCAATGTCCATTATAATTCTACCCGTTAATAATCAAAAAAGTAACCGTTGGTATTCCACAAATGTCTGACAAGATTTCAGGCCTAAGTCTCCACTTTCCCAATTTACCCCTCATGCTTTTAACACTTTCTCTCACCTCAATTTGTTACACATTTGACCATTACACACGTGGACATGCACACTTTGATAATTGTCATTTCATGGCCCACCAACAGGTTATTGTCCTTTCATGCCCACCGACACCACAATTTTAAGCCAATATGAAACGTGACAAAAAATCTTTTTCAGGCTAGCAAATATGAAACGTGACAAAAAATCTTTTTCAGGCTGCGTTTGGTATCCATTTTCAACCAAAAATGTATTCATTCCGTAATATCAAAGAATATATTAAAGGAACGGTAAAAAATGTAATTGGGAGGTACGAAATATTCATTAAAAGCAACATCTTAGATGGGTACAAACTGTAAAAAAAATATTTAACTGGGAGTTACAAAATATTCATTAAAGGCAACATCTACTAAAAGTTTTCGTCTGTATCCACACATCTTGTTGGACGAAATTGATTCAACTGGTTGTCCTAAAATGAAGGATTCTATGTACTTCAGCAAAAAAAACTCCAGCATTAGGCCTGAAACAACATAGTATTAGAATATATTAGTATTGTTAATACGAAAGTAAATTGGAAAATAAATTTAATACCATGGTGATTAGTATGTAAATGCTTACCCACTATTTGTGCAAAGAGACAGTATTTGCATCTTCATATCTTTTTTCGAAAATTTTCTTAACTCGTCTCTGACAGACAACATCCCAGAAGAGACCATTAACCCCTGAACTAATTTGAAAGTTGATTTTGCTCCTAGTTTTAATTGGTCTGGTGTGTGGATGTTGTGGCTANCTCCTAGTTTTAATTGGTCTGGTGTGTGGATGTTGTGGCTACAATCATATATTTGAAATTTCCACCCACGTATATCCACGAGATAAAGATACCAATTGTTGACTGGGGTTGAAGATGGTATGAGTAGATAATTGCATTTCATCCATGGGATTCCACCTACAGGTAATACACCACTTACGTACTGATGGAGAACCTGATGGTTTGGCTGACTGTCAGTTGCAATTCCTTGTGTAATACTGTCTTGCCATATCATATGACGATCACATTCACTTTGGAACGAAAAATCTAGAATTGCATACTTTTTAGACACACCAGGAAATCCATTATGAATAAGTCTTCTCAACAACATTAACTCTGTGTTAAGAATCTAAAGAAATAGATAGAGTAAATTAGATATGTTAACTATGGATCGTAATTATTGTTATCAATTGTAAATTTAACTAACTGCAACATCGAGATTTTTGGATGTATCCTGTATATCTTGTAATATATCTCGTCCGTGCACGTTCCCACTTCTATCTTTCCAAAGCTCACTGCAAGGCGACATGGTGCGTGAATTAGAATACAATGGAATGAAAATTGTAATACGTGAATGAATAAAATGGAAATGGATTTCTTACTCTGATTGATGCGTCTGTATCCAATCTGTAATAGCTATGTATCTATCCATGGGATAGTCTTGTAAAGGATCTTTGAACGATGACGAAGATTCGGTGTTTTTCCTTTTCTTTTCTTTCTATGTGGTTAATTGTTCAACTTGATGAACTTGTTGAGAGCTTGAAGGATGAATATGTTGATCACCATGGACTGGACTCTTATGGATATGAACATCTTGTTGTAGAGAGTTTATAATAACTTCCATATTGGATTTCCAACCAGAAAATTCATCCAACACGTTATTGTTCTGTTCATGAATATAAGACTTGATTGAATCTACGCTGGTATCTACATAGGATCGCATGGATTCAAATTGTTCATGATGATCATGTTGCAATTGTCATTGTTGTTGACATAGTTGTTGTTGGTTTTCGAGAATTGTTTGGTATCGAGCTTCGTGTTTTGCAGATTCTCCAACCATGTGTGCTTTGAAATTATCGAACAAAGTGGACACATCTGATACTACCTGCTGCTTATATGTGCTAAAAAGTTCATCCATGTGTTCTCTAGTGATATAACCAGACTGAGAAGAAGAAGTTCCAGCTTGAAATTCAAACGAAGTACCTGGAACATTTGTCTGGTGTTCATGCGTGGTATCAGGTGGGATTTCTGTTGCTATATTGTGAAATTCACCACTGCTAATAGAATCTAACACATGATGTTCATTATCTGGAGGCAGCGAGAGTGTTGTGTACCACATTGTTTCTAACTCTTCTTCTGTTGGCGTTAGTGTTGCAACTATTTCAATCTACAATGATCAAAGAATGGTTGGGATTATATACTGTCATTTTTCTTAACAAACAATTTCATAAATACATATTATTGAATAACTAAAAGTATATTGGACTGTAAAATACCTGTTGATCGGTCAAAAATGCTAAAAAATCTCGGACTATTTTCTCAGTTAAGAATTTATTTGGTTTCCACTTATGCATTCTTGGGCATTGTAACGTTCTATGTCTGCGACGCTCAAATTGTTGTCCAATCATTGAAAATGCTTCATATATCCAACACTGCAATATAATTGGGAATAAATATTTAATGAAAAAAAATATTTAGTAGATAAATAGAATTAAAATATATAAATTATATACCTGAAATGCAAGCGGAAAGCCATGCAATGAATACTTTCGTTCTGTTTGCTGGTTTTGCTGCATTCTGTGCGGTCGTTGCAACGAATTCAACAGAACAGAATATGATACGCGGCCTCATGGATACATGAGGCTAGCAACCTCCGCACGCGGAGGGGAGCCTGCTGCCTCCGCTTGCGTAGGCATGTTGCCTCTAAAAATCTATACCTTTGTGTGCTGTGCTCAGATCCGTGATTTGCAAATGGGTGCTGTGTGATGTGCTCCGATCCGTGATTTGCAAATGGGTGCTGTTTGATTTGTGATATGCAAACATGTGATATATTTATGTTAATTTCACAAGTAGTCTTTCTTTAAATGTCGTAAGTACAAAATGGTATTAACTATTTACATTTTTAGAGCTGTCTTTTTTTCCCTTCTCCTTGGACAGGAAAATGTGGTCGCATTTGCAGATATACATGATGTGATACAGTGATGAGTAATGTGTGAATTGGTTTTTGATAACCCAGTAATATTGAGAAGTCGCATTGCCAAGCGAATTATTCCAACGAAGACAATTCAATTGTATATTGAGACAATTATTTTTGGATAACGACGTTGTTATACAAACATTAACTTCACTGCTTTGAGCCAAGAAATCTCGAAAACAATCCCACTCATTGCGTTGCATTTCTGGTGCATTCATTTCAGCAGCGGCTTCTTCTTGTTCATCTGGAAGTTCTACCTCTGCCGCGTCCGGTTCCGTCTCCACAGTTGTGAACGCATCGTCTACACCGCCAGCCCGTCGAAGAAAGTTGTGTATACCCATAGTAGCTATAACAACGGCAATCTGTGTGTTGAAATTGTAACTTGGCATACGATCTAGAATTTTTCACCGATTTTTCCACACCCCAAATGCACGTTCTATGACATTCCTGCATGACGAGTGCCTGAAGTTAAATTTCTCACGCGCGTTTCGAAAGTCCCGTCTCCGACCTGTCCGACTATCGTAAAATTGCTGAAAATGATACAGTATATCTGATCCCTTATACGGAGCCATGTACCCAGGTCTATGTGCGAATCCAAAGTCAACAAGATAATATTTACCATGTGCAGGCTGCGGAAAATCAATTTCCGAACTATGTATACACCGTGCCAGTATGCGTGAATCGTGCGTGGTCCCCGCCCACCCAGTATGCAAAAATGTAAAAAAAAAATTGAAATCACATGCTGTTAGAACATTTTGGGTTGGGATGCCC